>JSYX01000130.1:0-60355 GCA_000787465.1 Thermomucor indicae-seudaticae
TCTTCTTCGAAGAATAAACAAGAGTCTCACAGTACTTACTGCCTCGCTCATCTTTCATCATCTACAACAGCGACAACAACCACAACCAACACCACAGCGCCTTCACGTGGAAGAAGGCCGAACTTTACCGTGAGCGACGGGATTCTCCCGAGGCAAGGATCAAAGTCGCAACATAACGATCCTTGCTGCTATGTGCAACTTCGGCACGGTGTCAGTGTGCAACAAGCATCCAAAATGCAGGCACCCGAGTAATCCATTTTCAAGAGTTCGTGGACTGTGGTCGCCCACACAAGAGGGACCACAGGTTGGTATTTTGTGTATGACAATGCACCAATCCACACGCAGCAGGAGACACAAGACATGATCCGCTTCGCTTGGTTTCATTCCCTGCCCACTGCCGCCTTCTTGAACCCCATAGAGGAGTACTTCTGGAAGATTAAAAACGCTGTAAAGAAAAACAAACTCTATATGTTCCCATGACGATCTGCTTAGGAGAACCACCCAAGCAGTGCACCCGACGATTGCCAAGGATGGATAAGGCATTCCATGTCTTTCTTCCCGGCGTGTAGCAGAGAAGAGTCTATGCTTTAAAATAAAAGCGATCTTTAGGCGTCCCATTTCTTGGTTTGCAAATGTCTCATTCGAAGACCGCAATGTCTCATAACAATGTTCCAAAATTGTTTCTGTTTGTCATTTTGTGTGCAGCTATATAACAGTACAGTTTTTCTTCAACCACGGAGGCTTTTACCTCTTCAAATTGCGGAAGTCTTTAAAAGCGGTTCAACGAGTATTTCTCCCGTCGTGCTAGGCAGCATAGAGCAAAATCGAGCCCTCCCCTCCTTTCACTGGTTACAGTCAAGTGATTTTTAGTGCCAATGATAAACACGGAAAATTCATCACCGTATGGTGTGGAGCGCTGTGAAGCTGATCAATATGTGCTAGATGCATTCACCAGCCTAGAGACAGTCTTCGAACAAACGAATAACGTGGTGCTGTTTGATCAAACGTCAGCGCCTCAGGATAATTCGTATTTAGAGTAGTATTTTATGACGCTTGGGATACGTTCCACGACTTGGGCATTAGCAGGCAAATTCGGAGATGCCCACCAGGAAGCGGAGCTCATGGTGAAGACCGCGCCATTCGTGGCACTAGGCTATCTTTGCAAAGGCCAAATTTATGCGCTGGAGGGACGGCAAGCTGCCGCGATCAGGGTCTTTGAAGAGGGAATTATCAATGCTTTTGCGACCGATCCAGACTCTGAGGCACTCAAACAAGCCATCATCGCAGCCAGAATACAAAATGCAAAGTGCGTTGATTTCGTTACCCAATTACCACCCAAGATTTTGCCACGCGTCTTGAACTGTCTCCCATCCGTGCAACAATTACGTTTACGTCTCGAAGGGGTAGCGAGACAGAATCACACAATGCGCGGAATTTTAGCGTCGCATCGCACTCAGTTGCTGGTCCAGACCGCTTTTACTTCTCTGATCATGGATCGGACAACATGTTTAGTGCATTTATGGGCTCAATAAGCTTCGACGGGGCATTTGTTTCTTGGACAGAATGATCGTGGGCGATCTTGCGAACTTTCAGAAGCTCACTTTTGAGTCTTGTAAGTCCAAAAAAGACAGTGCAGTGCGAAGATGCAAGAAAAGAGGATGAACCCCAGTTTATTCAAAGGCGACGGTAGGGTTCACCACGAGTCGAGTCAAATTTGCCCTGACTCGAACTCGACTCGAGTCGTGGTAACCCCAGCTTGGATGTTTGAGTTGAGCCGAGTCGAGTCGAGTCGAGTCAAGTGGTGAACCCTAGGCGACGGTCTCCCGCCCGAACAGTTTGCCATGGCGTTATCGAACGTGGGCCATAGTTTAACGGAACTGACGATCGTGTACCGAACGAAGCCTGTCCTTCCGCTGGCGACCGTTCTTCTTGTTTGCCCGAACTTGATCCATCTTTCTTACACTGCTCGGGGCACGGAGCTGCAAGGAGTTGCGGCGTCATCATTTTCAGGCATGAAGCGGCTAGCGTCGTTGATATTGAATTTCAGCAACATATCGATGAAGAAGGTCAAGGCCATCCTGAGCGGATGCCCAGAACTAAAAGCACTCTCAATGTACAGGTGTAGAGGAAGAACGCTCAAGTTCATCGAGCAAATGCAACTCCCGTTGCAAGTATTGTGTTTGAACCGTTACGACCATGGCGGACCTGCAGTCATCCGTGAGACACAGCGAGATCTTCGTGAGCTTTGTATTGGCATACATCCAGGTATATTGTGGGACGACATTCTTTCTTACGTTGGAAAAAGCGGAAGCACACTCAGGGTATTCAGGGCGGCTTTCCCGAAGAATGGCAATATTCGAGAGTGGGGCGCGTTTGGGAAGCTTCAATTCGATGCGCTTTCTGAGACAACCCTGAGCTTTGGTTCTAATATGCGAACTGTCGTCATGAGCATCCTGGAACATGCTCCTGCTCTGACCACGGTAACATTTTTTATGTGCGATCTTACGGCAGACATCTTTAAGAGTCTGGCAGGGCTGGACACGCTTCAGAAACTCTGTATTGATACTCCATATCGCTGCAAGGTTTGCAGCTGCTTTCCCGGAGACACGCAGCCTTGGGACAAGCATCTTCCCTACGAGAAGTTCAGCTGATCCACTGTACGGCTCTTCAGGACGATGTGCTTGCTGCCCTGACTGGTGTCAATACGATCGAGACCATCCATATCAGCCACTGTCCAAACCTAATAAAACAAGGACTGGATCTCTTTGTGGGAGCATTGAGCTACTGTCCCCCAGTTGGCAGCTATTGGTTTCAGTCGAATGAGCACGATCACAGACTTTCTCTTTTAATGCTTGGGAACATTGAAACTCTAAAGTCGGTATCTTTGGACGGCCTGCAGAATATTACAGAAACTGGGATAACCACACTATGGAAGAACCTTTTTTTTCGCTCACTGAAATCACTATGTCTGACTGTCCAGCTGTCAGCGCCGATACGGAAAAGAACACTACGTATAGCAGGAAGCGGTTACGCGCATCCTGATTGTCGTTTGCTTTCGATAATTAGTCAAAGAGGGCGTCCATATAAAAAAAATTCATATACATACAAACTCTACTTCAATAAAGCTACATCACGTTACAGATACAATGCCTTGTTTCAGCCTGTAAATACAAGAGCTCTGAATAAGCATTTGAACTGCTTGCAGCATTTCCATGGTCAAGTGTTCTATGCGAAGTATGAAAATGAAGGCCTTTAGGGCTGCCTCTGTCTGTCTCTTTGTCGCGTTTTTCGGTACCTGGCAGACAGAATTTCCATTTCGGCTTATGGCCTATTTCGCCTGCGTTGCCTTCGTCGCTTATGGACTGTTTCTGTCCATTCAAGGAACGGATGTCACTTTTCTCTTCCAGTACCTTTCGATTAGCAATGTTAGAGAGCGACTTAGCCAACAGTAATGGAACGACGAGGTGGTGCGTCAGCAGGCCTTTTTCGAAAGGTTCTCTGCAAAGACTGGCATCCCGGACGGCGAATTGCGAACACGAGCTGGTGTTGTCAATGTTGCTCCGCTTATGAGTCACAAGGACTCGACGCGCGTACAGCGTCTTCATTTAGGACCAGTATGACAAGACCAAAGAGTGCGGACCAGGTTATGTTTGTGAAAAGCATGGGTACGCAGAAGCACCGGAATGCTCGATTGCTGCAAGGAAACGAATCGTGGCCGAGAGATGTACCCAGCTCTCAAGCGAAGTCAAGGAGACTCTCAGAAGACGAGCTGAGGAAGCGACTGATGACAACGAGATATTGATCACGGATGAGCGCAGCATGCAAAAGGCAGCCATTGATGTGCGGCGATGATTGAAGAAAACCATGGATAACTTGAATTCAGGCTATGGTTTTCATGGAACTACTGTCTTGAGGCAAGAAAGATATGGAGCAAGTGTCGTCTATTCCAAAGGTAAAACGATTGAATTGCTAGGGAACACTCTGCTTTTAACCAAACATCGTAGGACGTTTCGGCGATTTTTTTGAAGTGCAGAGTCGGCAAAACCTGGCTTCGCACGTTCCGTGAAGAGGTTGACGCAGCCGCAAGCCCGTCATCATCCGTGCCAACTGTCCAGCAGCAAGCTGCTAACCCGGTGTTAGCAGCGAGAGGGGTACCGCCGTTGCATCCGGTAACCTCGTTGCTACACCTATAGCAGGCTCGATGAACACGGCCAACGCTGATGCAGCTGGTAAAACGATGTGTATATATAAGGAGTTGTATGTTGCAAGCTCTTACACTTCGTTGTTTTTCGGTAGAGACGACGCAGCTCGATGTCAGTGACAGGGGGGGCAAAGAAGGAATTAGCACAAAAGCTGGAAGAGCTTTATGGTAATGGTACTCTTTCGGCGTGGCGTCCCTCCGGATGAGCCTAACTATATGAACTTTAGTGCAAGCGGCAGAGGTACCCACGGAGCAAGCGCGCTTAGTAGGAAATAATCCATTGGCCACCACCGGCTTTCTGGAAGGCTCCGTTAAAGCCGACCGGATGGCCAGAGATTGTTCCAATGAACGCAGTCCATGATCTGGAGGATCTGCAGCGTCTCAAAGTACAACTTGCTAGGATGGGACGTTAAGGTTTACAGAGAAAGAAATTCTGCGTAATAAACTTTACAAGGTTCCAAAGCTACATACGTAGTAATCGATGCTATGCGTCCTTATCCTTTATGTATGATTTCACGGGAGAGCATGGCTATGAACGGAGGATTTCCACACTCATCGAAGGTACCAGGCATGGTATAATATACGATCATTTTCAGAATAGTCGCGATGCCTGCTCATGCTCTTCCAATAGCATACATACTTATCCTCTTGTTTACTTTATTCCTCTTTTCTTTACTGTGCAGCTTCCGTCTTAGAATCTCTTCAATAAACCAAGGATACCAACAATGCCAACAGATTCCGTAGAATAATAGACAGATACAGTGCCGCGTGATATAGTGATGTTCAACATAGTGATATTTCGATATAGGGTCCAGTTCTAGGCTTAACCAAGTTGGAAATCGGGAAAGTGTCCCATCTTTAGGTACAGTATTTATGGATCACTTCTGGCCATCATACTACTGTATCAAAAGCCAACATAAGCTATCTCTGGAAAATTCATTTTCACCGAACGTCTGGAGCTGCTGGAGAGAAATGAAGCATCACAAGTGACACGCTGAATGATCGTTTCCCTCACTCACAAAATATGTACTGCACCAATGACATGGATTGCCCAGGCTAAATATCACTGATTAGCGAATACAAAGAAACCTACAATCGAGCTCGTATATCGATAGACAGAGACGTGTCTCACAGGAAGAAAACCATTGCCATAAGTATAATCCTTTACGGGCAGTTAAGAAATGAAACCAAAAGAAAACGTAATGTTCAGAAGAGTCCAGACAATTAAATTGACACGCTCCAGTGTGGAAAGATTTCGCGTGGGCCATTCATCGTGCAAAGGGGAAGAGGTAGAGAAAGAAGGTATGGATAAAGGTAAGTGATTGTCAAATAGAGATACTTGTTGTCTCCAGGGAGACAGACCACCGCAAAGACAAAAGATGTCAATAGATGAAGATAATTAGTCCTTATTCTCTCGAGCAATGAATGCGTACGAAGCTCAAGGTAAAACGATACGCTGTCTCGTATATAAGCAAGATCGAGTTCAGTGCATACGGCGGGGCCCCATCAGCAGATGGATCATTAGCACCCCGCTCTCTCAGGTGTCTGGAAGACCCGAGAAAGCGAACCGGGAAGCAATCAGTCTATAGTAAGGTGTCAGTGAAATCCGTAAAACCGAAGTATTGGAAATATATACGGATACTTACTTTTTCTCTTTGGGAATACCTGCTAACCGGCAGATGCGCCGCCCCGATATAAGCAAGATTGAGGTTAGGGTATACGGCAGAATCCATCAAAGGACGGAGCATTACCACCCCGCTTTCTCAGACCTCTGGAAGATCCGAGAAAGCGAACCCGGGAAACCGCCAATCTGTAGCAAGGCATCAGTGAAATCCGTAAAATAAACCGCTGGCAATATATAAGGATATTTACTTTTTCTCATCTGTGGATCGCCGTTGCCCTAACAAAATGTTTGTTAGTGTATTGCGAGGAAACAGCGGATGATCGCGTTGTGTACTTATCTTGACGCTGTAATTAATGCACACAATACCTAGTAGACAAGGATGAGACATGCTGTATAAAGTTCTTTGGATGATCGAATGCAAAGTACTTAGCTGGTTCTCAGTCCAATACTGAAAGGTTCCGCCCGAGTGGTTGATTCGGAAAGCCAGGTTCAACTCCAGGGTGGCCCGAGCTGCATATCTAAAAGAAAATAGATGAGTACAATACACGCCCTACGGGAAGAGAAACAGGTCAGCAGTCTTTTACGCGCGCACACAAGAAAGGGGAAAAGGTCCCCGTGCCAAGGTTGGACCGTGCGTCAGAGGGATCCCTCCGCCAATCCACCACCGAACCAAAGGACTTCATCCACCAATAACCCTTCCAGGGATCCTCATTTTTTCCAATTCTTCCCAGAGCCAAAGAAATACATCAAACGAGTTTTGCCGTCTTTTTTTTTTTTCTGTGTAGACAAGTCGAAAAAAAGGGCCAGCCGTGCCCCATGCAATGAGGGAACGGCAGGCCAAAAGCGGCAGGTCTGCAAAAAAACGAAGATCCCGGAAAACGAAAAAAGCGACCTGTCGCGGCTCTTGTAACCCACCCATTAAAGGTAATTTCCCACCGCCCAACCACGCCATTTTGGCTGACGCCGCCATCGTGTTTTTTATTCTTTTTTTTCTAGAGAAATAGCGCGTTAGCGTCAATGATGATAATCACGACAGAATCAATGTCCTGTGCACGTACCTTTTTTCTTTTTGTCATAATAGCGCCAGCGCCGACTTCATTTTTCTCTAGCACAACGTTACCATTAGCATGACGTCATTTCCATAAATATGTCATCAAACGCACTCACTTTTTCTTTCTTTTCTTCGTATAGCAGCTCCGGCGCCTTACATGTTTCTTTTTTCTGTATCTTTCTTTTTCTTGTTTTTCGATTGTCTCGTTTTTCTTGACGTCTCTTTATTTTTTACTGGAAAGGGAAAAGGCGGCGGAAAACCATTTCTGATGGTGTCGAGGCGGGCAGTCTTAAGCCCTGGTACCAAAATAATACAATAAAAAAGTCAGTTAACCGTGTTTCTTCTCTGGAACGATAGAACATTTACCGCTATGAGCCGAGTGGACATGTACTGCAGCAGCACTGGCGATGAAGTAGCTGCATGTTTCGACCACGATGCAAAGGTTCTTCAGTGGCTTGAAGAATGTCTATAGAACGACATAATATTAATATGACATCGTGTTTTGAATGTTCTTCCTTGCAACTCACTGAATCCGGTTCGAAAAGGGCCAGCAGCAAAATATACCAGGATGGATGCTGCTGCGGGTAATTAATAGACATTGGCACCAGAACTCCAAGACACTTGTCAGGCTTCCCATTGCTGTTGCCTGAACTGTAGTTTGAGGCGAACCATTCCGTGTACGTATTGACTTTGAGCAGTGGCAAGTTTATGCAGTCAAGTAGAACCGCTGAAGGAAGGATCGATGTCAATGGAGATTTTGCGCGAAAACGATGCCACCGGCGCGTCAGATCAATCTAACGCGTGGAGCCCTCACCGGTCTGGATTTACTACAAGTACCCGCTTGCATGGGTAACCTTGCATAAATAATTTACTTGCTGCTATCGATAACGGTCTTGTACCATCCCAAGTCGTAGATAGTGATTGTTAAGAGGACGTGCGGTGCTGTCGCCCAGGAATGGCGCGCCCATTGTTGTAACATTTTTTTCGGAAATGGTCAGAGCAGTTAACCACAGGCACGCCACTTGTTGTAAGAGGGTCTTGTTTTTCATATATATATCACCGAGCGTTCAAGGAACGCAAAGGCCTAGATCAGAGAACGAAAAGCATTGACACCTTGGCAGCCTTCCTGGTCATATCCAGATTTAATGGACTCGTCGTTGTGATCTTGGGCCTTTTCCGTTTGCTGAATATATCCTTTCTGCGTCGTAAGCTGAGTGGCAGGTTTTGGTATATATATGCTGTACGGGCGCTTGCGGCCTTGAAAGAAGCAAATTTGGCATGAAATGGCCGAGTAGGTATTGAACCTTTGGAAACGCATGGCTCATGGTTTGGGATCTTGGATTTTATGGTATCCAGGATGCCGTCGTCGCCAGAATATCTTGCGTTTAAAAATACTCGTCGATAGAATTTGGTGCGGATCAAGATGGATTACTTTTGATTGGGTGTACGGCTTCAACGGCAGTATTCTTTGCGTGGTGTGTTGGAATGGGTCTTCGATATCTTCCGGTATTTGGAATGGGCAACAGGCGTAAAGAAAGGTCAAGAAATGAGTGGAACTCACGTCGAGCAGCCGAATCCTTGATTCTCTCTCTCCTATGGATCCAATTAGCAGACACGGAATGCAGAAGCATGTTGGAGAACTTACGTGACAGTAATGTTCAACAAATTGCTTACAGATCATGTAGAAATCGAGAAGTGCCCGCAGAAGTAACACGAGGCTAAAACCCTGGTGGGATTTTGAACGCCACATTGTAATAAGATGGCCAAACTTCTGCCTGAAACGCTGCTGCGAAGATAACAACCCCTTCATACTGTTGTTTGTAAAGGAGGCACCGATTGGAAAGGACCATTGGTTGAAATAGAGCATTGCTTGACAAATTTTGCAGACAGACCAGCGATTTTCAGAGACCATTGATTACAGATAGAACAGAGATGAGCAAAGGTCATTGACTCCAGGCAGACCACGAATTAGAGACAGTGCAGCATGTGGACAGAACAGCGACAGGAAACGGACCACAAATCAAAAGCAGAGCAGGGAATATGGACATGGCGGCAACTGCAAACAGATCAGTGCTTGGTTGCAGACAGAGATTGGAAAGAGAGGAAGAGCGATAGACAGAACAGCGATAAGACACGGAGAAGCAGAGGCCAAGAACAGAGAAGAGATGACGAACTGGGCGGCAGTTGTAGACAGAGCGGTACTTGGTGACAGAGGGAGATCGGCGACGGAGGAGCAGTTGTAAACGGGGTACTGATAGAACACGGAGCAGCAGAGGAGAGATTGTGGACAGACAGGAAATTGTAGACAGAACAGTGCCTTGGGGCAGAGAAAGTTTGGCGATACAGCAGCAGCTATAGACGGAACAGACATCGGACACAGAGCAGAGACCAAGTAAAGAGCATAGATTATGGACAAGGTGGCAATGCAAGAAAGACCAGTGCCTGAGACAGAGAGAGATTAACGACATAGAAGTAGTTATGGACAGAACAGCGAGAGGACACGAATCAAAAAGCAGAAGCCGAGCAGAGCAGAGGACAGAGGTCATGGAACGGGCGGCAATTGCAGACAGAACGGTGCTTGGGGACGAACGGTGATTGGCAACAGAAGCGCAGTTATAGATGGAACAGCGAGAGGACACGGAACAGAAATCAGAAGTAGAGCCGATCAAAGCAGCGATTTTGGACAGGGCGGCAATTGTAGACAGAGTAGCGATTGGCGGCAGAGGAGCAGTTATAGACCGACCAGCGACAGAACACAGAGCAGAGACCAGGAACAGAGCAAATATCATGGATAAGATGGCAATTGCAGGACAGAACAGTGTTCGGTGACAGAGAGGGAATAGCGACGGAGGAACAGTCATAAACAGAGCACCGACAGAACAGGAAGCAGCAGAGACCAGGAAGAGAGCAGAGATTGTGAACAGGGGGGGCAATCGTAGACGGAACAATGCTTCGAGATAGACAGAGATTGGAGGCAGAGGGGCAATTGGAAACAGGTCATTGACTAGACAGACTATTCCAGGCGGGCTTCTGGTGTTGGCTTAAAACACTGAGGACTAGAAGCCAGTGAAGGTTTTTCACCAGGATGTTATCGCCTTTCGGAGGTGCTAGCACAGTGGGACATCAGCCCAAGCCGAGAAAAATGTCAAATATCTTGATTTACCAGTTAAAGTGGAACCAATATTCTGGCAATAAACTTGACGCGAGAAATTTCCGATTATGCCAAGTGATGTCTTTTGAAAAAGATGATTTCTTGAACGCGTCGTCGATTGCGTTATAATAACGCAAAGAAGTGATTTCTCTCATTTCTTTTACCAAAAGGACATCATATGTGCGGGGGGATGTACATGGGAGAAGAAAGAAAGACTACATCATCTTGAGTCAGGGCAGAAACAAAAATTCTCTTTCCTTCAGCCCATGCCAGCCATTTTCTCAATTGACTCGATTAAAAGCCAGCAGTTATACCAGAATATCTGACGGCTTCAAGGAAGGAAAAGCTGGGTCTAAACGTACAGTGGCCTCAACTTACGAGTCTAAAGGTTGCTCATATCGTTGCTACAGAGACATAACAAGTTCTACGAGAAAAAAGTTACTACATAAAGAACAAAATATCATGCGAGAGAAGCATGCTCAAAAACACTTCTTTTACAGCTTCCGCTTCAATAAGTCATTTATTTTTATCGTCTTAGCCAAAGGCTGAAAGCCGAAAAGAGCCATCCTCATTGTTACTGATTGTTACAATGGAAACAACCAAGTAGTTATCTTATCCTCTACTGCGTATGCAAATATACACTGTAGCATCCACAGAGGGCTTCCTTCTTTCGCAGGAAACAAGTACATAGAGACGTTGTACCGTACGTGGCATATTGTATTCAGTTATCCGAACGAACTTCAAATAAATCGAACGAAGACGTTCATTGTGATCCACGATCATAACGTTAAGGATTATGGCAACACACACCAAAGGACTAATGCGGCAGGTTCAAACGAACGTCTACACTCTAATTCCCGAAAACAAGCTCTATTTAAAAGCGTGGACAAGCGTGCTTTTACGTTGAACACATGTCTTTCCCGTTTTTAGGCCTTTAGCGCTTGCCCTGTCTGCCAGTCCGTCCCGGTTTTCGGTCAAAGTTGTTTTACCCGAGCTCAGACTGTCGCTTTACCTAGAAGTCTCAACATTGCGTGGTAGCTTGCAGCGCACGTTACGTGATATGTTTCTATGCGTATCTCTCATATTTACTTACAAAAAGGTGTTTGCCTGACGGTTGCTGTGTGGACCTTCGCCTTTTCTTTAGATGTAAGCACTCGGAGAGTGGTTGCGTGCCCCGTAAGCGGTTCGATTACCTTTACACCATCCCGCCTGTTTTATTGACAGGACTCATATAGAACTACCAACGCTCTTATCGGTAACTAGTTTTAAAGCGACGCAAGCCCTCGGAGTATAGAACGCCATAAGGTTTCTTTTGAAACTGGCGTTGCTAATTTTTTTGTATGGCAACCCAAGAGCCGCGTATTAACAGACCAAATGGCGCCTTCCTATGCTTTTTTTTTTCGCAGGGCGGGGTCAGGCATTGGGTTTTTCGCCACTCTGAATTAGCTGCATGAACGCTTTTGGGAGCTTATTTGCTCAAGGGACGGGCTTCATTGTCATCTGGCAGCAATGTTTTAGCGCAAATTCGTCCTTATTTCGAGTTTGCGCATCTCTCAAAACGCAAGTAGTCTCCCTCTTTAATGCCACAAATTGGCCCATAGTCTTGGCAAAAAGCACTACAACATGGAGACAGATGCCAATACGCAGTGTTCCTTTTTCAAGTACGCTTTTCACTTGACAAATATATATATACATTTATGAAGAAGAAGAAACGGGTTTGGACGGATATCGTACAGGATCGAATTTGTATATACCGAGTTGACCCTACAGTGGCTTTAGTTCTTGATTTCGCACGAGTCGTAGAATGACTTACTCGTCGGTAGTGCTTGACGACGTCTTTACTGTATACCAGAGCATTCAGACACTCTGTGACTCGATGTTTGGGTAGTTTGACCGCATTGACGATTTCCGGCATAGTACTGGCGAAATATAAGTACGACGCAGTCTCTTTAACTGTAGCCGGCCTCACTTACAAGCCATCAGGATTTGTCCTCAGGACCTTCAGCAGTGCCTCCATGTTCTTTGTATGTTCCTGGGGAAATCAATGAGTCGTCTAAATAAGCTGGTACAAGAGAAGGACGGGGACTCACTGTTTGTTCACGAAACTTGAGAGGTAACTTGTCAATAATCCTTCGTATGTTGATCTTTTGAAAAGAGTCAATATCGATGCCTCTTTTATTGGTGAGGTATTACCAGCTTACTTTGATTGCGAATTTACGGGGTGGTGGAGTTTCGTTGCCTGAACGCCTGTGTGTCGAGTCTTTTGTATCAGCTGCTGCTGCTGTGGTCGTTGCATTCTGTTGTTGTTGGTATCTTTCAAAGGATTCTGTTGTCGGTGCCTAACATCGTGCTCGGTATAAAATGCGCCTTCGTTTTCTGACGGCTAACAGGTTTACCTCGGGCCAGTGCAACGGGGATGTCTGGGCTGCGAGTCCGAACATGAAGGCGCCAAAGGCATTGTTAAACTGAATCAACGAGTCATTGACGTGCTGCAATTGTTCGAGCTGTTGATGCAAGGTTGCAAAAGAGTCTCCCAGGGCGCTCAGAGGTTTGGCCAGACTATCGAAGCAAGTGGCTGCATGTTGCGATGCGTTTGGGTTCTGTGACATTAGAAAACGGCATAAAATCCATGTGGCTTTTTCAGGCCCCGGTTTTACTGTAATGTTGCATAGACTTTTTGTTAAAGCAAAAGGTCAGGTCAGGGGAAATGAAACATGCTTCCGTTCATGCGTTCATGAACTCGTAATGCAGCACCTTTTATTCGGTCCTACGCATCGACGACGACGACGCCGTTTGACAAAAAGGCGATTCAGTTTACGAGCAAACATATCAAGCAAGCTTTGCAGAGCCGCGACATTGTATTCTATCAAGCTCCCGATGGCGTCAACCGAACTTTCTTCTTCATGTACATTTCTGCTGGCGTGCAGCTCTTGTTCTGGTATGTAATGAATCGCTTACATTAAAAGATGCATGGAATCTTACTGGCGGCAAAAAGGGGCAATCTGGCCAGTTTAGCCTACATTAGCTATAGCAAAAAGGAAAGGTAAACGAGAACAACGAAGCGCCCTTTTGCAGGACGAAAGCTGACCGTTGTTGGTTAGTGATGCCGAAGATGCACCCGTCGTATTGGCACCAAAAGGACAGCGTATGGCCATTGCAGGCGGCCTGGTTACCATCGGGTTGGGTATCGCGTCTCTGATGTGCATGTATCCATGGAGGCAAGTCGGCATTCCGTATCCATACGACAACTAGTATCCTTGACCATCCCTTCTGCTTTAGATACATTGACAAATTGACTCTGCTAAAAGGAGCCACCAAAGTCCGGCTCGTGACACATGCTCGGCTGTTTGAATCGCACAAGTTCAAGGAATACCCGATTGACCAGCTGTATTGCAAACAGCAAGTGTTTACCGGAGTGGGTATGTTTCTAGAAAGTCTAATGCTGGGGCGGATACTTCTCGCTCACTAGATTGATAGGAAAATCGGGTACCAAACCTCTCGGTAAATCGAATTCGTCACACATCTTCTTGCGGGCGCAGGGCGAGCGCATGGCGTACGTGTTGGACCGAAAGGGCAAATTTACAGATAGCAAATTGTTTGATGGGTTATGGTACAATCCTACTGGGCGGTAATTTCTGGTTTTATTTGGGTGGATTATTTACAAGGCGTGCTATGTACAAGAACCCTAAAGACAGTGACTGATACTATTATTATTCCATGGGATTCGTCTTGCCATCTTGCGGGCGTTTCTCGTGCCGGCGCTCGCGGTGCTGAGCATAGGAGTCTTTGATGTCGTGTGTGAGGTTATGGAGTGCTTCGTGGATTTGGTAGAGATGAGGGTGATTTGTTGGGTCTGTTAGACTGAGCTTCCTGGGTGGCGGCCGTTGCTTTGGAGCCTTTTCGTCGTCTTGGAGTGAAACGTAACCAGCGTTTTTGTTTTGGATCATTGAGTTTAGTGGAGTTGTCTGTTATCAGCAACCGTCGGCCGCCCTCCTTTTTATACCGTCTGCTGTGTTGAAGGTCCAAGATATACGTCATGTGTAACATGGAATTGTCTTGGCCGAGCGGCCCGAAAATAGCAAATGCCTTTTATTTGTTTACACCACTGTCATCATAAAATTGCTCAGGGTGTCGGGAAACTTCAAGATATAGACAAGTTTGTGGATTACGTTTTATTCAGCATTTCTCAAGAAATAAATTCGTTCGGTTGTGTACCCACGTTGGTTCTTGGCAAAATGATATGAAACGGCGCTCATGTTTACCCGCATCACGGACGTGTTGTCCGGAGTCCTCCGTTTACCGAAACCAAAGGAACATCTTGCATGCCAAAAAAAGCAATTGAGCATTCCTGAAACGTTTCCCGTAAATTAACGAAGGCAGGTACAGCCGGCTTCGTTCACGAGTTAGCCGCTGCGAGATAGTAGTCAAGAGAGAGACCACAGTGGGGCATTTATGTCTTAGCAGGTCGCGCTCTGTTGCTTGATTCATTTATGCTTTCGATAAGAAAGTCAATGATAACGCTGGGACCAATGTGTTCAGCGCTCTACACTGTGCATGAGGCTTCCCGGAGTTCGCGATGGGAAGGTAATGAGTCCCATCTTGTCCCCACGATGGCAAATGGAGACAGATGTCGGATACTTGGGATTCTTACATAAAGTTCATCCTGACATTACGGCTTACTTGCACGGTTCGGCTTTATCCGTAAAATTATGACACTACCCCCGGCACGGTTACAACTTTGACGAGTTGAAGCAGTAACATGTATCATCACTTGTATTGACAAGAGAGATATATATACCCGCTACTGCTTTGTGGGTCGCGTCCAAATGCGTCTTTTCCTGTGAATATCCTCATTCATCCTGAATGCTCGTATGGACCTCTTACAAAGTCATGCACTACGAATAAGTGCATCATTTCGCATACCGTGCAAGCCCCAAAAAAAAGAATGAAAGATGCATGAACAAAAACTAACCTTCCTTCATACATAGGGTTGCTCTTTATTCAGATATACACAAAGCCAGGCTTCAAACCTAGTTTTCATGGTAAAAAACGCGTGCATCCAAATTTTTTATCTTTTCCCGCGATTGGGGAAAAGAACGCGTCGCCTTGATTTTTTTTTTCGCATACCGCGTCAACTTCCCGAAACAAAATTTCTCTGGTAATCGGAAAAAGTAGCACTTTTCAGGAACAAGGGATTGTTGACTAGACGTCCTTGCACTGCATGCACGCACGTATTTTTAGGTCTCACACATTTTTAATAAAGTTCCACCGATGCAGCAGGAGCAAACAAGAGTTTATTGATAGCACAAGTTGAAATGAATCACTTGAGATCAAAGCTGCAAGCAGATTGTTGCTTTGCTTTGCCGTGTGCCGTGAACGTACGTTTGGAAAAAGGGACAACAAGTATATGCATACTATAGTAATTATAGATGCTTTACGCGTCAGGGACGCGCCCCACACAGTTTGGAACGCGAAGCATAGGCGGAACCTGAATTGTAAGATGCCAATGTTCTATATACGCGTCCCATTTGGACGCGAATCCCAGCTTCCTTTCTCTCATATATCACCAGTTGGCTATTTCCATATCTTTTTTTCTCGCGTCTCCAAAGTTTACTTCTTTTTCTTGCCCACTTACACAGTGAGGGTGCATTCTTTTTTCGGCCACAAATTTTCTTTTCATCCTGGTCTATCCTCCAAAAAATGCAAGATCAGCACCATAACATTCCGTCAACAAATGCGTCTAAAAATTATGTCCTACCACCACCATCATATTCACACGACAATCCCGTCCAACCTCTTCCAGCCTGTATCGATCCACAATTCTCGAAACGGCTTCCGACTCCTGAAGAATTATCCAAAGTAAGCGACTTCCTAGCTATTAGGGTCTTTTCTTTTCAATGAGTACTTAGTTATCTGCAGCACATCTCTTCCTTGAAGGTCCGGTTGGACTTTGCTCGTTTCAAGCTGAGCAATGGCTGGGAGAACAATACGCTGCTTGACGTCGAATTGCTGTGGAAAAAGCGGCAGCGACAGCTCTACAATGAAATTCCTAAACCTCGATTCACGCAACAAGACATTCTCGATAAACGGACCCAGGCCTTGTCTGCCCGAGCGGCCAAGGCAAAAGCGAAAAGGGCCAGTCTTACGCGCACGCTTTCCAGTCCGTCTTTGACGCGTCAAGACCGAAAAAGAAAACACCGACCCTCATTACACGCGTTCCCCAATGAAGTCCGCACAGACAGTGACACCGCGCTATGCACCAACATACCAAAACACCCAAACAATGACGAGCCTATCCGGAATTCACTTGACTTTTTGTCGTATGCCATTGCCATGACCGAAGGACAGACGACGACCGAGCCTGCTGTTACATCAAGCTCGCAGCCGCAGCCAGACGTGAGCCATATCGAGCCTAATCTTTTTGATGAGCAAGAAGATGGGCCGACGTTCATCAACAACAGTCGGGAAAATGACAGCCAGGAAACATGGTCGTTCTCTAATGATACAGACCCAAAACAGCGACGTAGTAGTGATGCGCGATCTGGTATGGAGACCGAGAGCGATGGGCCGAGTCCGCCGAGCTCTCCGGTCACTGCTGCGGCGCAAGCCATCATGATGTTTGTGAATGATCACTTTGCAAATACAGACAAGCATCAAGATCTGTACAGTTAATATATTTCGTCTTTTATAAATCGATCCGTTCTTTGTTTGCATCGCTATTGATATTTCAGGTACCACATTCCGTCCGTGCACATTGATAGCCACGCCATTGCAGTAAGAGCATGCAATAAAAGAAAAAAGATTGAGCTTATCATGGGTCATTACCGAGACTACTACGAGTTATCGTACGGGTACAATAGACATTCGCCGCCTGAAATTCCGGTTTTGGCTTCACCTTGGCAGTAGCAGTCCAAGCTTTCCGAGAGTGGAATCTCTGCAAGTTTGCGCCAAAAGGATTACGGCGACATAAAAAAAGAGTTGGGTCATGAATAGCATCAACAGCATCACCCAGCAGGTCCTTTCGAAACTTCCTCTGTATCGGTTAAAAGGTAATGGGACTTACAACACCTTCGAGGGCCCGGCATTTCCACCGACAATCCACGAATTAACTTTTATTGATAGACCTCATCAAGGCAGTGCGAGCCTGCAAGACGGCGGCCGAGGAAAGAGCCGTGATACAGAAAGAAAGCGCCAACATTCGGACGGCATTTAAAGAAGAACAGAGCGATACGCGTCATGCGAACGTTTCAAAGTTACTGTACATCCACATGCTCGGCTATCCAGCGCATTTCGGTCAGATGGAGTGTCTGAAACTTGTCGCGAGTCCAAAGTTTGCAGACAAACGATTGGGCTATCTAGGCATTATGCTGTTGATTGACGAAAAGACAGAGGTGTTGACTTTGGTCACCAACAGTTTGAAAAAGTAAGCGTTATTCTGATGCCATGATGCAAGGGGGCACAGCACAGGGACTGAAGAAGTCATTACGATTATTAGCGACTTGAATCACAGCAACATGTACGTTGTTGGCTTGGCACTGTGCACTCTTGGTAATATCTCTTCGTCGGAAATGGCTCGAGACCTTTGTTCCGAGGTCGAGAAATTGCTTGGAAGCTCGAATACCTATATCCGAAAAAAGGTATGTATAGACACTATGACTGTAGGTTAGCGGGTTGCTGGATCTGATCTTGTTTCGGTTTGGTTAGGCGGCTTTGTGTGCGCTGCGTATCATTCGGCGTGTGCCTGAGCTTTGCGAGAACTTTTTGTCGAGAGCAAAGACGTTGTTGAATGACCGGAGTCATGGCGTCCTCATCACGGGTATAACGCTGGTAACGGAAATGTGTCAGCAGTCTCCAGAGAACATTGAAATATTCAGAAAGGTGTGTGCGTACGTTTCGATGGATGTGGGAATCATATGCATTAAAGAAATGATCTATAGGCTGTGCCTCTGTTGGTTAGACATTTAAAGAATCTTGTCAGTGCCGGGTTTTCGCCTGAGCATGATGTTACTGGCGTGACAGATCCGTTCTTACAAGTCAAAATCCTGCGGTTATTGCGTATTCTGGCAAAGAATGATCAGGAAGCATCCGATGCGATGAACGATATTCTTGCGCAAGTAGCGACCAACACCGAGAGCACAAAGAACGTTGGGAACGCGATCCTGTATGAGACGGTATTGACGATCATGGATATCCAGAGCGAGGCTGGTCTGAGAGTCTTGGCTGTCAATATTCTTGGCAAATTCCTCAGCAATAGAGACAACAATATTCGGTAAGTTTAGAGTTATCCTTATGAGACTGCTTTTATCAACAGGGATTGCTTTCTAGGTATGTTGCACTCGAGACGTTAAACAAGACCGTGGGCATCGAAACCCAAGCTGTGCAGCGGCATCGCAACATTATTCTTGACTGTTTACGCGATGGCGATATCTCGATCCGGCGTCGTGCACTTGAGCTCAGTTTCGCACTCATCAATGAAAGCAATGTTCGCGTCTTGACTCGAGAACTGTTAGCGTTCTTGGAGGTTGCTGACACCGAGTTCAAGCAAAGCATGACGACCAAGATATCGTTGGCTGCGGACCGGTTTGCGCCAAACAAGAGATGGCATATCGATACCATGCTGCGCATGCTGAAGTTGGCCGGAAACTACGTCAGAGAAGAGGTTTTGGCGCGCTTCATACAGTTGGTAGCCCAGACGCCAGAGCTGCATCAATACACTGTACAGAAACTCTATGCAGGACTAAAGCAGGATATATCCCAGGTATGTTTCAACCACCAAGGTTCAGAAGGAAATATTGACAAGTCGTCGAACGAGTAGGAAGGCTTTGTTTTAGCGGGCGTTTGGGTGATTGGCGAATTCGGTGACGTCCTGATGAGTGGAGGCAACTTTGAAGACGAGAACAAGGCGATCGAAGTGTCAGATAGCGCTATCGTTAGACTATTGCAATCGATATTGATGGGACCCTATGCCAACCAGCTTACGCGCGAATACGTACTCACAGCACTGATGAAGCTGTCGTCGCGACTGACAGACCCTGCTGTCCAAGAGACGATAAAGGCGATTCTGCAGCAACATACCGTTAGTATGGAGGTCGAGATTCAGCAACGTGCGGTGGAGTATACCAAACTGTTTGCTTTCGACAATATCCGCCCGGCCGTGCTTGAACGTATGCCTGTTCCTGAAGCGCGCCCAATGATTGGCACAAACGCAAATGGTCCAAGCAGTCCTGGTGAGTCCATCCAAGTTGCAATAATTTGCGAATTGTCACTCATTATTATTATCATTAGTATCTGAACGTAACCAAGCTAAGGCTGGACCTAGCGATCAAGATGTAAGTAGATAGATAAAGGTAGAGGGTTCATGGTCATGGTGATTGACGCAACAGTGGTTTGTAAAGTTGCTTCTTGACTTGATGGGTGTTGGTACGGCATCTGGGGGTGGCGCCGTGGAACCAGCAACGACGACGTCTCCTCAAAGCACCACAGCAGCAGCGCCTTCTGGCTCACAATCACAAGCTCAAAATATCGACTTGTTAGCCGATCTATTTGGTGGATCCACAACAGGAACTACAAAACCGAGCTCGCCTGCACCTGCATCTCCATCGCCAAACAAGAATACGTTAATGGATCTACTGGGGGGAGAGCAGCAGCAGCCTGTATTATCCACCAAGTCTAATAACAGCTTAGACTCTTTAGCTTCACTCGGTCAATCCATACCCATTGGTGGCGGCAACTCACCCTCTCAGCGCTCGATGTCTCCGTCGACGCCCGCCGGAGCAAGTCCCGCACTGGGATCAACGAGTGTAGCACCAAGTGGTGGTGGTTACGAAGCCTACTCGAAGAATGGTCTTTCTGTTCGCCTGAGTCCGTCGAGGGATCGTAATAACCCGGCACTTGTGCTTATCCAAGCAACGTTCGCAAACAGTGGCGCGCAAGGAGTTATTAACGGGTTGCAGTTCCAGGCGGCAGTACCGAAGAGTCAGAAACTGCAGATGGCACCGGCTAGCAGCACAACGGTGCAACCCAACAGCACAGAAAAACAAATGATGCGTATCTTTAATCCACAACAGGTAAATATGCTAATAATAATGATGAATGAAGGGAAAAAACAGAGAGAGAGAGAGAGAGAGACTGAGCGTGTTGTTGTATAGACTGCGGTGAAGCTCCGGTTGCGTATTTCGTATGTAGTTTCGAGTACTGGACAAAAAGTAGATGATGTAGCAGAGTATGGTCCTTTCCCTGAAGGCGCATTTTGATGGATTGTTATTTACCTACACACACTATTCCCCACTTTTCCCTCCCCGTCTTTTTTGTTTCTATTAAAAAAGCCATCGATTTTACCTAGTAGAACCTTTTGCATAAAGTGCGTTTTTAACCTGCAGAATAGGTTCCGCATGAAAAATGACATTAGCTGAGGACATAGAGAATATGATCCCGAGTAATAGAGTGGTGAATCAAATGCATTTAGCGGGGAAGGGTTTCCGCCAACTTGCAGGTGCGTTGTGTGGAAGCTACGGCCTGGGGGCGGAGGGTGGTGTATCTGTATAAGACAACGAGGAGTTTATTCGAAAAGGTTCTCCTTTCTGACAGAGCTGGGCCTCCCTATCAGTAAGCAGCATGATGGGTATGTTTATTAAATTCCTCCAGAAGCTGCAGAAGTCTTTTAGCCACACGAAAAACTGTTTCATCACAGAACTTTTTAGATCATGATAAACAACGTCCCTTGTGTATAAAAGGAGAGAGTTCTCTTTCCATTTCTCGATGATGGACGCAACTTTGTTATTATCATTATTGTTTCTTTTTATACAACAAGCCGTCCAGAGTTTACCGAGCGGCCGTGGCGGCGGTCCAGGCACGCAGGTTCCTCGAGACGTGTTTAATGCGGAGGGCGTGTGGAACCGGACGTACGACCCGCTGGAGCCGCAACAGATCCACATGGCGTGGCTATCGGATGGCGTTGGGTGCCGTATCCAGTTTGCCACGGCTGCACCACTGGACCATGCGGTATTGCGCTATTGGCCGTCCTTGGACGATGCCGTGGTGACGGTACCCGTAAAACAGGTGACATAATAACAGCCGTAGCCGTAGTGAATTGTGATTTTATCTCAACGCTGATGTTGTAAAAAAGAGTTGGGCGTTTGTGGATGGCGGAGAAGCGCGCCATACGATCCATCTGCATAATGTTGAAACGGCACGATTGGAGCCAGATACGATCTATCGATACCAGATTCAGACGGTCAAGAGTAGCAGGAGCATGTGGTCTGATGTGTATGAGTTTCGTTCTCCAACGCGTTTCGAGTGGTTCGAGTTTCTTGCAACTGCAGACATGGTATTGAAAAAGAAAAAAATGTCCATGAAGCTGATGGGCTGTGTATACAGTAAACCCTTCTGTCTTTGGTTTTGTAGGGTGTTTTTAATGCAATCTCGATGCCGAATCTTGTGCGCATGGTCGACACACGGCAATATGATTTCCTAGCCTTTGCAGGCGGTAAGAACATACAGTTGGTTGGAAGTAGGAGCAAAAGTGTAACTTTCAAAAAGATCAAGCGTACGATATGGCAGATTTCAACGGCACCAAGGGCGACGAATACATGAACTTTGTGCAAGCGATATACGCGCGATTGCCCGTGATGACGACGCCGGGCAACCACGAGGCCACGTACAATTTCTCGCACTACAAGCATCGATTCAACATTTTGCCTTTTCGAGAATCCGGGTATCCTGACGACGCGACGATGTATTCGTTTGACTACAAGGCGCTTCACTTTGTTTCCTTTTCGTCCGAGGTCTTTTTTTCTTCGTCTTCTTTAGCGGAACGGACGAGAGCGCTGGCGTGGCTCGACACTGACTTGGATCTGGCCAACCAGAACCGGCACGCGCGGCCGTGGATCATTGTGATGGCGCACCGGCCCTTGTATTGCACCGCGCCAGACGACTCGGATTGTACAGCTAAGGCCGAGATCATGCGGCGTGGGCTGGAGCAGTTGCTCTTGAAGCATCGTGTCGATCTCTATCTCTGGCAAGTCTTGTTTCTTTTCTCTGCTGTTGGCGGGGAGTAATCAGAGCTGACACTTTTGATAGCGGCCATCGACATAATTACGAGCGCACGTATCCAGTGGCACGCAACCAACGGATCGCCACCAGCTATCGCGACCCGCCTAGCTTTTTTGAGCTGGTGGTCGGTAACGCGGGAAATTTTCAGGGCCCTGATCCATTCCCACCGCCAGAACAAGGGGCAGTGCCTGACTGGTCAGCCATCCGGTTTTCTGGCTATGGCTTCACGACCATCAAAGTCAGTCCCGAGTCACTTTTGATTACGCATCATGAAAGTTTGCCAAGTGATAGGTCCCTGGGACGCATTATCGATCGTATCAAGGTTACAAAGTCCTTGTCGCCGATGCCTCCTACCAGCAGGACGGGGTGCGAAGCAAGCTTCCTATGATACCACCACTTTCTTTTTTTCTCCCTAATGCCAAAAAAAAAGATATTAGACACTTTCAGTATAATGCGTAGAAAAGTTTCAGCCATAAGACAGAAATTTTCTGCATCTCTGCAAAAAAAGTGGTGAACGCCGATCTGTTTACTGCATGCAGGATTTTCTTTTCACATGCATGGAATATACCTTTTTATTGATGCAGAAAAACAAACGATACTAGACTTCAAGCAATGCGAATAGTTATTTTCAAGAAAATCAAATACTTTTTTTCGAGGAGTTATCTCAGGTCATCATCACGGTCGCTACCACCAATATCAATCTCTTCGTCTTCATCATCATCTTCTTGAATGGTCGTCAACGATCCTGCGTGATGACTATCATTCGTTATGGTATTATTGTTTGCAGTAGTTGTTGTAGTAGTGGATGTGGCGGGGATTGATGTTGTTACGGAAGGGGAAGGTATTTGCTGCTGCTGCGACAAGCTGCTGCTGCTGCTGCTGCTGCTGTTGTGCTCGACGACGCGGTTTACTACAACCTCTTCATCTTTATTATTATTACGTGTCTTGTTTGCTGCTCGTGAGTTGTTGCTGTTGTTATTTTTCCTTGCTGCCTGTAATTTCTTGGCTGGTACAACAACGCGTAAAGGTGAAGGCGAACTGAGAGTGCCACTCCAGGACGCAGATTTCTTGAGTGCAGATGGTGCAATTTTGCCAGACACACTATGATTGCCTTTGGCGGTGGCGCCGCCCAGCGGCCGCCGACGACCTGTTGTTCCCTTACTACTACCAGAGCGGCGCAGTTCTGAAGTTCGATGCGAGCGTGTATTTGATTGAAAAGAAGAATCAGAAGAACCACGGATTGGACTACTTGCTCGCCGTAAGAGCTCTTCCAAGTCAAAGGAACTGCCACTTCCCATCGCTTCGATAGCTGCATCTCGCATCTTCTTCATTCGTAGCCGCACTTCCTCAATATCTGCATCTGTGTCTGTGTCCCCACCATCGTCGTCTTCTTCGGATCCTCCACTATTGACAATATCCACATCGCTATTTCCGCCATCGTCCTTATTGACTCGCTTTCGCCGAGGCTGCTTTCCTTTGGATGCTGATGAGCGTCGTGACGCAGATGTGGAGCTATCAATGATCGAGATACGGCGATGACTACCATCCTCGTCGTCGTCTTCAAATTCTCCAAGTAACGGGGCTTTAAGGGTATATTCGGCTGCTCCACGAGAGCTTGAGCCGAGAAGAAGTTGATGAAGTTGTGCAGCCTGACTCGGTGGTGAAAGCGAACGCGACATGGCTGAAGGAGACAGATACCCAGGTTTGCTACTTCCATGCCGTAAAGCCTGCATCGCCAGAGCTGCCAATCTGCCGTCTTTCGGCGCTCTTCGCGTGACGGGAATCGTGATCGGTAAAGGCGAAGGGAAATAGCTTTCGATTGATTCTTCTAAAAAGGGTCCAAGCCGATGCTGAATCGAACAAGTGGCAGCAAGCTCTTGTGCGCGTCTTAATGGAATCCACGTGCCGTACAAAGGACTTTTCTTCTTTGGCATCCGTATTCGCTCCATCTCGAAACTGAGAATCATACTACGCTCGCTTTCTGTATCTATACCGCCAGCCGTCAGTAGCATGGTTCCATTAATGTAGCCAGAATCGAGACGTCGCATGATCTCGAATTCCTTGTCAGAGTTCGGTGTTTTGAGGATAGCAACACATACAGCAATATTGTCGACAACGGTTATGTACATTGGAGGGTCGGTTGGTGCTGTTGTATGAACAACCTGTTGCTGCGGATCTGTTGTATTTACAAAGGCATTGACGCCAGTTGCTGGGACAGCTGTCGATGGTGCTCCGTTGCCATTCAGTGCAGGATCTTTCTTGAATAATGCCTCCAGTGCAGGAAACTTTGCCAACGCTGCCTTCAAATCGGGCGCAGCCACATTGATTCCTGGTTGTACTGTAGAAGAATTAGCGGAGGTTGACGACGCCTTAGCGAGCGATTGCATATAGGCAGTCAATGACTTGGCAAGGTCAAAGTTTGGTGGCAACCCCGGTATCGCGGCCGTCATCTGCTGAAATGCTGCCATATTAAAGTTCTGCATTGTCATCATCTTTAGAAAATCTGCAGCAATAGCTGACGGTTGTGGTGTACTATCCGGTTCTTTAGAGTCTATTCGTTGAGCAAGTAGAGGAGTATTAATGGGTACACTAGGTGTAACCACTGAACCGATGTTCGTGACCGGGTTCGTTGTGCCGTTTGGCTTCTTGTCTTCGTCTTCTTCAAACTTTACAAATGTATTGCCGTCATCGTCCTCTGCGATACCACACTGAGTCGTCGTTGTTACAGTTGTTGCAGGAGTGCTCTTTTTCATTGTCGGAGATGGCGGCTCTACTTTCACTATGACCTGTTCTTGATTATGTTTTTTACCTATTTGCCATTATTCAACAAACCGAACCTTGGCAGGACTTGCACTTCAAGTAAACGTACCACTACTGCTGCTACAATGTGAATTATCTTTAGCGTCACAGTCCTGGCTGGACTCCTGATGGTTGTTGCGGTCATCATTGCCTTTCTTGGCCGAACCTTTGTCACCGTTAAAGTATGTGTCCAATTCGGCAACAGACATCGACTCGGGAGGTGGAATACGATGAGCTGTTGACTCGTCGGACATAAATACCGTATCAAAATCATGCTCATAGTTATTCCAGAACTCGTCCCCCATCAAATTGCCGTTTCCGTTCAGCGAAAAAGACTGACGACGATCGTGATTCCCAGTAGCCAGCATGGAACTCTGAGCAGATATGCTTTTCTGCAATTCGGCAGTTGTCACTTGTGCAATACTTGGCCTTCTACCGGTCATGGCGTTGATTGAGGATCTCCGGCGTTCACGAGTTGCGATTGTTGGTGGAGCTGATGATGTTGAACCAGCATCCACATCGGCCATTGCTTCATCTCCTTTCAGCATTTCCTCATAGTAATCCGAATATTCTGCCTCGCTTTCTTCCTCATCCGATGCATCCTTTCCTGTTGGAGGAGAGGCCGGTGGCACTACTGATCCGTTCTGACCAAAAGCGGGTCCCTTGTGTTTTTCCGGTGAGCCAGATTGCGTAGATGATGATGATGGCGGTGAAAAGGATGAAAAACTGCTCGATGATGATCCTGTAACAGGTGATAATGGCAATGATGATTGGACAGAACCGCGGTGATGACGCACACGTTTAACATTTCTTTCCAAGACTTCATTTTCGCTTTCGTCATCAGCCTCTTGTTCAGTTACGTAAGTACGTGTCTTCTCTGCTCGTTGACGCTGTTTCCTTGCTCGTCTCCGTGCTGAGCGTGTGACAGGTGGAGTTGTTTGTCTAGTTTGGCGACGCTGCTGCGGAACAGATCTAGACTCATCTTCCGAAGACAAGGGCGAAATATCTGACAACAACGTGTGATCTTCCGAAGTGGCAGCAGCTTGGCGTTTTCTAGTGGATTGTCTTGTCGTCGGTGGTTGTGTTGTGGATGATGACGAAGCAGCGGACTGCGATAAGGGAGGAGAAGGCGGTTGCTGTTGTTGTAAAGCCGAGGCAGCGGGTTCCGTAGCCAATGAATAATTGATTTTGCGTGAATGATGTTCATCAAAGTGACGTGCAAGTAACGGAGGTCGCGGTGGATTATGTTCGGCGGCACGTTTAAAGTGCTGCGAGATGCGAGATGATACTGTAGCAAAGGGAGTAGCACCTCTAAAAATCAAAGAAAGGTCAGTCTGTCTGAATAATAATAATAATCCGTCAAAGCAATACATACCCTAACGTAGCATACTTGTACTTGACAATGACGTTAGCCAATTCTTTTGGTGAACTTGGCTTGTTGCCCATTTTTATCAAGGCTTTCAGAATGGCAGTGAAGACTTTATCTTTGGCATCGTCTGGATGAATGGGGACAGGCAAGCCATTGCGCTGCTGTTGTTGTTGTCTAGATGACTGCCCAGCCGCATCGCTCGACTCACCCTGCCCCTGTGCGGATGACGTATGGTCTGACATTGCGGGAAGCCGAGATGTTGTCGATCGACTGTTGATGCTTCGTTTTTTTGACAGTGTCGGCCTTTCTTTGTTTCTGTTCTAAACCCGTTATACTCTAGTTGTTTCGGATGTATACTGTTTCAAGGGTATACGCTAAAATACAGTTCGTCCTTCCTTTACAGGAGAATAATACTGAAAAGCGGCCGAGTGAAAAAGAAGAGCAGGAAAAAGAGAACAAAAAAATGACCGTTCTGAAAATGGAATGAGGGAAAAGATCCCCGGATGAAATTTTGTCTCAAAAAATGCGGCGTTTCAAAATGGGCGAAAAGAGCGTCGACAATCGCAGCTCAATTCCAATCCGTCTTGCTGCAACAGACATGCATGATGCAGGCCCATGATCACACGGATGTGTAAACAAATTCGGAGTATTTCGCGTTCACAAATATGGAAAACTCTTTGTTACGAATCTAAAGGCGATTTGATGTGATTTGATTCAGCGTCATGCCGATGCTTTCATGGCGACTTTTAAAGAGCATCTTTTGGTGACACACACTCAATAGCGGTCCGAAGAAAAAGGCCGAAATTTCTGGATCCATTATATAGTTTTCTTTGAAATTGCTTTTTGCAAGGGAACATTCATTCAGGACAGAAACTCTTTTCAAACCAAGAAACTCACGATTAAACGCCGACCAAGATAATCCATTTAATGAATCCGCAAAGTAATGTAGGCGATGCTAAAGTCATGAAATAGGGGCGCGGTGATCAAGTTTTTTGCATTCTTTCTTTGCGGAAACACCGCTCACCTAAAAGCACAAATGTGTTTATAACTTGCATTGAATTATACAAACAGACGAGTTACTTACACAACGTTTGCTTATGATCAAGATGCAACCGTTTGGCATCGTCCCTTTGACATAGCGTACATCTAAAATTCTTGTCATCGTGTGATTCCCTACGGTTCACGCGCGTGGTACCGTCTGGCTGGACGAGGACTGTTCGTCGCTTACGATTGACTTTTTCACTAACAGTAAAAGTATATTGTTAGATGGAATGCTGCTTTTGTTTCCCGGTCATGGAACGTACTATAGGCCACAGGCATTACACAATAAGTTGCCCGTGACTGGGCCTCTTCGCCAAGTGGGTGTCTTTGTCGCACCACAGTTGGAGCATTTCTTCTTCGTGTCCTTGGCTTTACGGCAGTTCCTGGGTATCTTTTCTACGATCGGAGCAGTAGGATCGGAAGAAGAAGAAGCAGCGGACATGAATGAGTCTTCCGAAGATGGTGTAAAGAAGACATTGTCGGCTTCCTCCGGGTTATGGATAGGCATTGTGAGCATATTAAACTCGGCTGCTTCTTGAGCAGCAAACAGGCAGGCTGATTGTTGAAGATAGCCGATATCGTATGCAGGAGGAACCATGGCGGCTGCTGCTGCTGCTACTTGCTGGTCTGGTGGTGTCATTGTAAAGCCATTGTGAGGCGCGTAGTACTCTGCACTATAGGCATCTCGGAGAAAAATAGGTTCAGGCACATTGGCCACTGATGATGGATGTGTCCAATAGACATCTTCAAAGTCGCCTGCTGTTTCCTCGACTTCATTCTATCAGCCAGCCATACTATGATTTTTCCTTTGTTCGAAAACTCACAATCGTTGCTCAAAAGGATATCCATCGTTCGTTGTTCATAGCAAAGAAGAAGAAGGAAAGGAAGTCTCTATCTCCTTTTATATAGATGCCCAATAGTTACAAGTGTTTTTCCCACTGACTGTCGATAGCTGAAAACTAAAGGTCTCAGCAAATTTCGCGACCTAATCTATCACTAGTCCCCCCAACCCAAAGCTCTCACACACCCCCAATTCCTCCTCCTTTTAAAGCATTGGTAGAACTCTGGACCAACGGGAAATCTCTCGAGTGGTGATTCACATGTCATATTGTGTCTGCATAAACAACAAATACTGGAACTGCGGCGAGCATACCATTTCATTGCCATTGAATGCACGGGCGAAAGCAGAGTAAAAGGGCTATCTCGATTTCAGTGACGCATGATTGTCAATCTTTCAGCCAGATTGCGGTTTTAAATACTTCGCAGAAGCAAAAAAGGGTGAACGTGATCATATGAAAGATAACGTAATGAGGGCGTCAAAGGACTTTTGGTGCTGCGGATAAACACAACCGGAAAAAAATCATCAGATTTGGAAAACGTTTTTGCATTGAATGGATGATAAATGAGGTGGTCGCGGTGCCCCCGTCGAATAACTAGCCACCAATGCGCGTTAGTCCGCGCAGTGTTTCATGAACCATCAGGCTCGGTCTCTGGGTAAAAACGTATTTTTCTCTCAAAATAGCGACTGTATCGTAATATGAAGAAGAGCGAGTCTCATCATCGTCGTCGTCGTCAATGTCCATCCTATGCTCGTCGTTTTTCGGACGCTTCTTGATCACCGCAAACGGTTTCGCCAACTTTACTTTTTTGCCTTCAACGCGTTGATGGCCAATGACCAGATAAGCTATATCCTGTCTCCACGACATTAGCCCCATGTAAAAAGACTCGATTAGCACGGATTTCCTCTGACATTTTCAAAATGGATATCGCCAATCTTGACATTCTGCACCGTTGGTTCTTCTCCAGTGTCAAAGCTTCCTTGGAACTCGAGGAGCACAAGCTCTTTGTTTTCTGACGATGACGCTAAAGGGCAAATCACGGCATGGACCATGGCTTGAAGACGCGGTAACGACGCGTTCCTGATCTGATGCCGAAAATTTGTACGTGTCTTTCTGGAAAAGAAAAAAAGCGACATCCCCGTTCCTCGTGTACCTGACCTCCATGAGCTTGAGCAATTCCAACAAACGTCGTCGTGTTGAGCCAGCCTCGTTTGGCAAGCAGCAATGTCCCGCTCCTCCTCCTCCTACTCCTCCTACTACTATTACTATTACAGAAGAGGATGTTTTACGTTTTCAGCGTCAAACCGATCCTTCCACTTGGACCCTTCATCGCACCCTGGAAATGCAACGGCTTCACGGTCCTCGTGTCTTTGGTCGAGCTTTGCACTGTAATAATAACGTGGTCACCCGAGAAAAACTTGATTTTTCTAAAAAGAAGCACCTTTGTTAGTTTCAAAGAGGTCCATGCTTGGATATTTCTGCTGTAAACCTCAAGATATATACCGATTCTATTATACTTCAGGACAACAGTGCGCTCCATTTGCATGCGAATACGCACATAGTAAGTGTGCTTTTTGTTTCTTGGCGGTGACCCTTTGTCTTGACGTTTATTTGTTCGACATATTCAGGCGCTTATGATGGAAAGTTGCTTGCGGTAGCTGATGAGGACCGTCGAGTTTCGTTTATAAGAACAGATAAAGACAATACCGTGGTCAATGGTAACGATCTGGATAGACCTTTTTCGGTACATTATTTTTTTTCGCTCATGTGGTTGCTGCTAGCTTCATATCACCACACATTTTATACCCATGACAATGCCGTGCTAGACGTCAAATGGAGCCATGATGACGCATTGCTGGTAAGTGTTTCACAAAGGGTGAGGGGCCATTGCATGCAAAAAAGGTTGACTCTCTGTCCAGCTGACTGGCTCAGCAGATCAACTGGTTCGAATGTGGGATACAGAGACGCAATCATGTGTGGCCACGCTTAAAGGTCACCGATCCAGCTTGCGTTCAGTCAATTTCCATCCCAATAACCCTGGTAACGTATATTGAAAAGCAGCATTCGTTGGAGGATCATCGGTTGACCCGCTTTTCGTAGCGCTCTTGGTGTCGGCGTCGAAAGATGGTTCCTTTCAGATTTGGGATATGCGGTTTCGTCAGTTACAACCAGAAGATGATGACGCTAGTAAGTAGTTTATCTGTGGGTAATTCGTTTTCGCTCTGCAGCTAACATAGCCAAAAAGACTCGTTGGGTAGAGGGGCTCCCATCTATGGACCTATTAAAATTGTGAATGATGCCCACGATGATCGAAAATCCGCGAGGATGAAAACTCGTTCATTATTTCATGTAAGTAAAGCAAAAGTCGAGTGGCCGAAGAGAGAGAGCATTGAAAAGGTTTAGCCGGAGCGATCAGTTACCTGTGCCATGTTTGTACCGAATACCGAAGATAAAGTGATATCAACAGGAAGCTACGACGGGTAATGTGGGCCAACAAACAGTATTGAAAAGAGACCTTTTTGACACGTGCATAGAACGATAAAAATCTGGGATTGTCGCGCTGGACGCGACGCAAGGCCTATCGAAATATCAGGATACGATGGACCGTCGACTCGACCGAGGGGAATCGCAGATATGAAGTTGGACAGGAGCGGGACGCGGTTATTCAGTTTGTGTCTTGATCAAAGGTATAGAGTTTCTTTGGGATGTTACTGTTTGAGCAGGCCCACTGACAAATCATCACGTAGCGTGTACATGTATCACTTGTCCAACATTTCTCGGCCTACGCGTCGTTACACTGACCCAGACTACACAGCAAATACCTTTTTCGTCAAGTTGGATTTGTCACCGGACGATCAGTTTATACTATCAGGATCATCGCGTGGTCCGGTATTTGTGTGGGAGATCGAGCGGCCCAATGACGGTGCTGTGCAATTTAAAGGCCATAAGCGCGAAGCAACGTCCATTTCTTGGTGCAAGAAAGACATTACCCAGGTAAATTCGTCTCGAGCTGTCCTGACAAACAAGTATGCTCACTGATAACTTGTGGTACAAAACAGTTTGCTAGTTGTTCCGACGATGGGTCTGTTCGTATATGGAACATAGACAAGAATAAGAAACAACTTGACGGGGACTCGGAATTGTAAAGAAGAAAAAGAAAGCGTATCGCTTTTCCTATTCCATGTTATATATATCAGCATCGTTTGTGTATATCAATCACTCTTAGCATGACACTTTTATGTATGTACATCATATCATGACATTATGAGCGCAAGGTACGCTGTGTGTGTAAACCTTTAGCCCCTGGATTGCAAATGTTTTTCAATCTATTAGTCATTATTCAATGCACGAACCAGAGCGAGCAATGCCGGGTGGTGGGTGATTCGACAACATTTCCATTCATCTGCAGCTTGTTTGGCTGCAGATCGACGAGGAGGGTCCCCGACATGAGGTGAAATGAGGCAGACGCTCCAACCACTTGATGGGAGGCGAGATGTTGTCGGCGGCGGAGGTCTATTGTACAGTATTATTGGGTTTGTTCATGGAAGTCGTCAGAGCAGTTACGCGTTCTTATTTAAAACCTGCACGAGAGTTTCAGGTAGAGACATTCATAGATCTTTTGTCCATCTATTTTCAAAAGTATCGTCTGAGCGTTGGTCCAAGTCGTAGAACCAAGCAGGCGAACGACGCGCAAGTCTCTCTCTACAGGAGATTGCCATGCAATTCCAACGGCATGTTCTTCCGTTTTCATTGATTGATCAAGTCAGATCCTCATATTGACGAGTATCACGGCAGATTCCACCCATCGTTTGCGCACGTTGGGGCCGATTGCGAACTTAACGAGCAGGTGTGGGTCAATTTGGGCCAGTTTTTTCGTTGATAAACGGTCAAGAGCAGACCATCACGTGAAATGAGTGCCCAAGATACTCAAGAATGGATCGACAGTCAAGTTGGAGTAATCCGTCGTTCGGATTGAAACCGAAAATTACCGACTCTCGTCGTAATTCACGCACTCTCAGTATCGTGCGGGAAATAGTGCGTCGGGTGACCACACGTGCTTGAAGCGATTGAAGGAATGCTGAAGGTGAGTCCTTGCGGTTTCATTGGCTTGATTTAGAGAACATAATAGGTAGGTCCATCAATCATTAAGCTGAATAAAGAGGAGCATACGACAAAGCTGAAGAACGCTGGGCCGGTAAGTTCTCCGGACACCCCCTTGATACGTGTACATACTTAGTATGCAATCGAATAAGACGTTGACTTACTACTGTTGGTCGAATTAAAATGGGCGTGTCCTCAGAGACGATATTTAACATCCCTGCTACCAGAAGGTTTTGGTTCCAGGATATGACCAGTATTACATGGAAGCTTCGTTGACAGTCTCCAGTCGTTAAATGGACTCATGTTCCTTTCAGCTCTTAGCAGTGATAAAAAGAGGATTGCGTTAAAGAACGTATATTACCTTTGCTTGGTTAGTGAAAAAATGACTAACATTTTAGCCGACCCTGGCACAAACTGCAGGTTTTCAAAAGCCCCGCTCAGCTGCTTCTTTGCCAAGGTACACTTGTTTCATTCTCATTCAGGGTGCTCTTACATAGTCTTTCTCCCAACTCTTTGTACAAACGTTACGTTTCTGCCAGAACTTTGTAAACACATTGCGTGCTCCTTCTCTATAGGTAATGTAACAAGGAACGAGAGATCGCGAAGACGCGCCTTCCACTGATTTACCTTGCCTTAATCATTTCTTTCCCGTTTATTGAAATTTGTAACACGATTTGCTGCAGAAGGTATGTTACTAGAAAATCGCAATATCCTGTACAAATTTCTGACTTGTTTGTCTATTAGATACACTGTTCGAACATAGCGCGCACAGTATGGCACAGGCAGTAAGCATATAGTACAGCTTGTGAGATACATCCTATATATATATTCAGTGGGGTCTTTGGTAGCAACGACAACAACAACAACAAGCACCAGCTCAGAGTCCTCAGCAGCCAAGAGCATGGAAAAACACGGTGAGTACATGTGGGTTAGTGTGGGAAAACAGGGCCTAATGAAAAAGGGACGATTAGCATAGTACGACTAGCGGCTCCATAGTAGCAGAAAGGAGCACAGAAAACATCCCCCCGAACGAAGAGATTCAGCGGGAGGAAGATGCGCCGGCGCATGAACATACCCAGGAAGCACCCAACGAAGAGGAAGAAAACCATAGCAACAGCGTCCTATCGGTGCCCATGTTGCCAGGAGTGTCTCTGGAACCCATTTACCGACAGCATCGCAGCCTATCGTTTTCAATGGGGCAGGATCCCACGTTTTTTGGTTATGACGATTATGGAGATGATGACGACGACGATGCGCGACAATATAAAAATTCCCTGGAAACAATGACGGAGGAAGATGAATTAGCCGATGATGATATGGATGTGGCTCGTTTCCGGGTTAGGTCCAAATCGTCTGGTGCAGCCCTGAGCATGCTGTCCTCTTCACAACAAGGATACCTCTTTGACCGCTACATGCGACGCAACGTGGAAGAGGAGCAGGGCGATCTGCTAGGTCAACGGCGTCGATCATCTACCGACATGTGGAACGGAACGGCACCATCAGAGTCACAAGATGGAGTAGCAGCATCGGCACAGAGGTAATGGCACAGAGAGAGAGTTTTCAATTTTTTATATAAACTTGTAATGGTATAGCCACGAACAACGACCGCCAGAACATAATCCTATCAAGCAGCTTGCAGAACAGCTGGAGAGTATGCAATTGAGACAACAACAACCTCCTCCATATCCAACCACCACGTCGTATCCTATATATCCTGTACCTCCTCCAGATGTGTACCATCATCCACTTCATCCTCATCCCGTTACCACTACGGGAGCACCACCAGCAGCTGGCTTTCAAGCGGCCGCTCCTCCTCCACGCCCACCATTCATGCATCACCCTGAGGGCGAATCATCAGATTATCAAGAAATGGGAAAAGGTGTAGCGTTACACCGACTTGACCCGGAAGCTCGGTTATACATGGTTGAATTTAAAGCCGGACGGACCGACTACTTTTACATTTTGCCAGATTCGCCAGTGCAACCACGGGTGAACGATCTGGTGATTGTCGAGGCAGATCGTGGCAAAGACCTTGGTACTGTCCGGATGGAGGGACTTTCGAGTGACCAAGTGCTGGAGCTGGCACGTCAATCGCCAAAAAGCAACAACAACACAGATGATCAACAGGAAATCACCAAGGCGGATATTCATATCAAGCGGATTTATCGTCTGGCGATGCCTGAAGAGGTGAATGCGCTCGAGTTGAAGGCTCAGGAAGAGCAAAGGGCACTTGCCGTTTGTCAGCAAAAGACGCGGCAGAGGAAACTACCCATGGAGGTAGTAGATGCGGAATATCAATGGTCAGTAGTAGCTAGTTTGTGTATGGGGTTTTCTTGCGCTTAATGTGTTGAATGATAGGGATCATCGCAAGCTTACATTTTATTTTGTGGCTGATCGGCGCATCGATTTCCGCGAGTTGGTGCGTGAATTGTTTAAAATATACAAGACACGTATCTGGATGTAAGTGTCTCTTACTCTCTTGCGCTACATTTGGCTTGAAACTAACCCTCCAACGACAAGGTGTGCTGTTAATCCATCTCCTAGTTAAAATTGTCACATTTTCATTCGCGAATGGCGACGCCTTGTAATTAGCAGGACATGTTTTTGTTTTATTCATTGTTGCGACAAAAATGAAAATACCGCATTGAACACTAATCTTTTTAATTGCTTGCATGGGGCATTCAACGCATGCTCGAATAATAAGAAGAATGAAAGCTACAGTAGTTGAAACTCCTAGAATACATGTTGATTATTGATGAGACTTTTGCGCGCTAGTCGAAATCCATTTTATCTACAGCATAAACGCAAACTTGCGCTGACATGGCGGCCATCGAGTAAAAGATCTTTGATAAATTGACATGATTCCGCTTAAACTTGGCCTTCAGTAGACGCAGAATGTACCTGGATATATGTTCAGTCATGGTTAGACACCTTTTCCTTTGTACTCCATTGTCGTAAAACTTGCCCAGGTCGGAACCCCAAGTCGCGCGTCAGGAAAGCTAGGACTATCTGTCAAAACAAGTCTTTCAACGTAGTAGTATATCTACTAACTCTTGTTTTTCTTTATTGACAAAGCACCTTGTTTTGGGATGAAGTGCCCTTGCTGGCTGTCCGTCAGGAACCGTGGCACTTTGTACCAAATTTGGAAACTCGCCATGCACTGGCAGCGGGCCAATTTGAATGCTCAAGCACTTGGTTCCAGTCCTTCATCCTCGCTCTCATCAACATGTATCATAATTTGGGACAAGCTCCTCCTCTTGGTGGGGCCATCTCGAATCCTTCCGGTGGTAATGCTCGGGAATACCGCCATAGTGTCCTTTCTTTTGTGGCTAACCCCCTACCATGCTATAGGGATTCGTCTCAAGTTTCTGACGGCAGAAGATCAGGCCAAATTCGAGGACCTGTTTAGTCGAGCTGCTGCATCGACTGGAGGTCGCAATGTACCTGGTGGGTGGTGCACACCGGCTCCATTTGAAAAGAGAGAGAGAGAGAGTTAACATTTGTTCATCAGCCCTCGCTGCTCGTGATATTCTCACTCGATCTAGACTCGACAATGAATCACTAGCAAAGATCTGGTAATATAGTTAGAGCTCTGTAAAAATAGGGGGTAAAACCAAATGACACAAGAGACGTTAGGGATCTTGCATCGATTGGGGAAGCACCGTACTTGACATTCCCAGAGTTTGCATTAGCAATGTATTTGACTTCGGCCAAACTCACCGGAAAACCGATTCCACCCTCACTTCCGCCAGCCATACGCGAGGAGGTCGAGCTTGCCATGGCGACAATAGCATCCACTGAAACCGCGACACGACCGCCGCCACCGCCACCCGCTTCCAACTTTATGCAGCAGCCCATGATGACAGGTGCGCCGGTTCAGATACCCGCCATGACAGGCGTTATGACTACAATGCAGCCTTCTTTCAACAACAACATGCAGATGATGCAGCCACCCTCCGTGCAGACGCCTATGCGCACCGCCATCGCGCCACCCATGCACAATGATAACAAACCGCGTCTAGGCAACCAGGATTTCGCAAGCCGAATGATGCCTAACCAGAACGGTACGGTCAACCTGCTTGCCGGACCGGGCGGCCCATCGAGCAGTATCTCTTGGAAGATCAGTCCAGAGGAAAAGCAGCGGTATCGCGAGATTTTCTATGCGTGGAACAGCCCCGGTAGCGAGTACATGTCTGGAGAACTGGCCAAGCAAGTGCTGATTCAGTCGCAGCTGCCGGAGCAGGATCTGATGAAGATCTGGAGCTTGGCAGACCGCGAGAACAGGGGATCCTTGGACGTCGACGAGTTTGCGGTCGCGATGCATCTGATCTATCGCAAGCTCAATAACTTCGAGATTCCATCCGTCCTGCCGCCAGAGTTGCAGCCGCCTTCGAGTGTCTTGAAAAAGTTTGTGATTGGTCGGCAGCAACCTCCTCCGTCACCACGATCCATTCCAGCGCAGCAGCACAACATCAACACCAACACGACTAATACTACTAGTACTTTTCATGATGAGACGGACGACGCCTACGTTTCCAGTGCACGCAGAAAGGGACCAGCCAGCAGGTTCTTGTCAGCCTCAGCTGCTCGTCCTCGTCATCATCTGTCGTACGAAGAAGAGGAGGAGGAGGATTATAACCCAAGGTTGGATGAGCTGAGGGCTCAGATAGCGGAAATGAAAGCGTCCCTGGATAGACTGTCCAGCAAGGCATCTCCGTCACGCGAGCCAGCCAGCAGTCGGTATTCGATCGAGGAGCTTAAAGAAAAGATCCGAAAGACGCACGAAGAACTGATGCGGGCCAAGAAATCGAATCCGATGAGTGAAAAGTACTTTCGGAACACGGAGATTCTCCTGGACCTGTTGGAGACCCAAAAGACACTTCAGGATGAGATTCAGTATCTATGCAACCGCGATATTCCTGTGCTGGCAAGACAGCTGCGTGGTGCTGCGGCCGAACTCAGAGACACCAAGGTGCGGTATGCGCGAAAGAACGACGGGTCGCAGGACTATATGGCTTTCATCGAGCCCACGGGTCCAGGCGGAACCGTGACCGAGAGTGACCGTGTGCGTGCCAAGGCCAAAGCGATGATGGCGGCTCGGAAGGCAGGCACGTCGAGCTCGCGCGATGCTTCTCATGACCTTCGAAAGGCCGAGCAGGAAAAGGAAGAGTACGATCGTCAGGCAGACGCCTATGAACGAGAGATGGAAAGGGCGCGGGATGCGCTGCGCGACTTGCGCGGAGATCTTCGGTACCTCTCTGGGTTGGCTGAAAGCAAGATGGTTGTGGATAAGAAGAGGTTCGAGAAAGGTCAAGACTTGTCGTACGAGTTGAGACGGTTTATTGAACAGCTGGAACGCGACGTGTCGTTGTTTGGTGTCAGCCCGCCATCCTCGCCGGCTACGAAGTACACAGAACCATCCTTGTCACCCTCTGCTGTTAATCCCACTCCTTCGCCACAATCACCCAAGCCGCCGGCCTCACCGTCCAGGCCGAGAACAGCGGAAGAAATCAAAAAGGAGGTATATCGTTATTTTATTGATGGGCTTGTCCAGTCGCCGTGATGATTAAAATCAACAACATAGGCTGAACGACGCGTGCAAGAGCGGCTGGCTGCCTTACAAGCCAAGCGGTCTCCCAAGCCTTCTCCCTCGCCAGCAAAGAGCCCTGTTCCCGACCACGAAGAAATCGCTGCTCAACGTAAGCTTTAGCTAGCTTGTCTCGGTGGAGCTGTGAGGGATTGCTGATGTTTTTATCCAGAGAGACTCCGGGAAGCTGAACGTCAAGCACAAGAAAGGTTACGTCAGAGCGAAATGATGCGACAGGAATCAGAAAGACAGGCTCAAGAAGAAGCAGCTGCTGCTGCTGAGCGAGAAAGGCAGCGGATACAGCAACAAGAAGAGGAAGAACGACGGCGAAAGCAACAAGAGGAAGAAGAAGAAAGAGAGCTTGAAGCACGAAAACGAGCAGTTTTGGAAAGAGAAGAACAGCAGAGGTTGGCACGATTGGAAGCTATTCAGCGAGCTCAAGAAGAAGAAGAGCGGCGTGAAGCCGAGCGACGTCGAGAAGAAGAGCTTGCAAAAGCTAAGCTGGCTGGTCAACAACAACAACCGTCATCATCATCTGTCCCTCCACCACCACCGCCGCCACCTCCAGCAGCGCCCTCTGAACCCGTTAAAACTGAGGATGTGCCTGCCTCACCTCCATTACCACCTTCATCTGCAGCGGCGCCCTCTGAATCCGCTAAAACTGAGGACGTCCCTGCCCCACCTCCTCCTACTACCACTACTGCAACCGTGGATAATACGCGAACAAGCAGAATGAGTAGTAACAATCCATTTGCTAAGCTGCAGCAGCAAGAAAAGAAGAAGGAAGAAGAAGAAGAACAACCGGTGTCACCCGTTTCTAATACTAAACGGATGAGCTATAATCCGTTTGCGGCCTTTTCTGCGTTTTCCGCCACCAAGGCCGGAAACGACGAGAGTGACTCTGACGACGACGACGACGGCTGGGACGTTGTTCATCATGATGATACGGACGACGAGGATGAATTTCCTGCTGCCGGCAGTGCAAAGAACCTGGCTGGTATGCTATTTGATGCCATGAGTCAGCGACAACAACAACAAAAGAGTACTAGTAAGTTTGAACTTATGAGGGAAAAAAGAAATGCGATCTCACCCTGTCTTTTAGGCCCATCATTATCAAGTGCAGCTGCTCCTGCCGCCCCACCCGCTCCTGCACCACCTACGACCACCACCGATTTACCGGCGGCACCCAGTGCAGGAGGACGTAGTGCACTCTTGAGTCAGATCCAACAAGGTACGAAACTGCGAAAGACAGTGACGAATGATCGCAGTGGTGCTGCCCTGGCTGGACGCGTCCTGAACAGCGCTAGTTCCACCGATGTTATACCACCACAGCCGACTGCACCTAGTGAAGCCGACCATGTGTCATCATCAACAACAGCGGAATCTGCACCAGAGAAAGAATATATTGCTCTGTGGGCTTACAATGGACAAGGCGAGGACGACTTGAGTTTTGACCAAGACGCCAAGATCCTTGTACAAAACGACGATCCTGACCAGGACTGGTGGTACGGCCGACTGGCGTCCGATAGTAATAAGAAGGGGTTCTTTCCAAAGTCGTACGTCAAGGATGCAAGAGGTATGGTGAAAGAAAAAAGACCCAGTGTCTTGACTTGGCTGGCTCACATTCATTGTAATGATAATACAGCTACCTTGCAACTTCAAGCCAAAGCACTGTATGACTTTGAAGGACCTGCGGAAGAAGGTTGCCTCAGTTTCCATGCTGGAGCCTCGCTCGTTATTTTAGAAAAGGACGAGGAGGATTGGTGGAAAGCAGAAATACCAGAGACGGGCAGAACTGGTCTTGTACCAGCTAATTACGTCCAACTAGAAGATTAACTTCATTAATTAATTAAGAAATAAACTGAGATGGCGTTCTCTGTAATGATGTAGTTACCACGCGCCCATGTAATGAAGACACCCACGTGGCACTCGCCACGCACGACTATCCATACAAACATGAGGTCATGCAGACGAAGTATACAATGCGGGAAGACAACCGATTTTTATTAAAGGATACATTATGTACAAGGAGTAAAACGGTTATTGCTGTGATGAAGAAGGGAGAATATCGTCACGTTTGTGCTGCTTACGGCTTCGGCCATGATGTTCGGGGTCATGCTTACGCTTTCGATGTTCGGAGGATGACTGGCTACGGCTCTGCCGACGTGGAGTATTAGAGGGCGGCTTGACGGTGAGTTTGATGATGGGTTGGGGTTTCGATGATGATGATGACGCTTTACAGCTAGGGCACATGTACTGTTCGATATTCTTGACCGCTTCGGCTGTCAGGTTCACGCAGCCGATATGGAACCACTCGTGGCAATAGTCGCATCCGATCATTTGCATATGAGGGTCATTCGGATTCGTTGCCCGGCGACATAAGCAATAAACCGGCTCCTCCATGATGCTGTCCTCGTGGGCTGCTGCGGATGATGATGATGGTGGCGGCGACAAAGTCTGGACTTTCCGACGAAGAAATTCGGTTTCGTCTTGCAAAAGGATCTCCAGACCTTCCAGTTCACGCAAATGTTGTTTGATCATTGGCAAGTCCTCCAGGCCCAGCTGTGTCTTGGACCGGCAGAAGGCTTGCACATGTTCTCGGAATTTCTGCATACGCGTAGCAAACTGTGAAATAATAGGATACACCTTGGGCATAAACATCAGCGTCTCTGCTTCGCGGACGAGTGCTGCAATGTCTTCGAGACGTGCTCGTTTCGTCGCATGATGAATATTTTGACTGACGTCGCAGATAGGGCAAATGTACGACATTTGGGCTTTGGCTTCGCGCTTTGTGACTCGGACGCACGGACCATGGTACCACTCGTGGCACTGGTCACATTCAATCATAAGCCCGGATTCTGGGGTGCGGCAAAGGCAGTACACGTCCGGTTTACTACTACCACTACTACTTTGCTGCTGTCCCTCACCAGAGGACATGGCTGCTTCCGTGATCGTCTTTACGTTCGTCATGATATCGTTCAGTATAGTATCGAATGATTTGTGTCCATTACTTCGTACAACGTTAAATATCTTCTTTGCTTGTGCAACCCATGCGTCGGTCCGTGCAATCTCGTGTGCGAGTATATCTTTTCCGGGTACCTGGATTGGGAGACTTTCGATGGATTTCAGAACTCGTTGAGCATCAACGGCTGATGGTCGTTCTGTAAGAGTACTGGGCATTGACTGTCCTCGACGAAGAATATCCTCAGCATCTCTCAAGGTGTCGGCTGCGCGGGTAGCTAGATCGTGCAATGCGCTGTACAAGTGAGGAACTCGGGGCACGTCAATGCCTGCTTCCAGCACTTGTCTTATGTGTTCGAGTGTTACTTCTTCTTGTGCATTGGTATTCTTATGATGCAATATTCGTTCTGCTAGGGCTATCCATTCTTTGCCGCGGTGCTCCCGTTCCAAAAGTTGGCTGTAACACACGTCGTCGCGTGGGATCTGACACACGTCTGCTTCCTGCAGTAGATTAACGATTTCTTGATATGTGGTGGCCTCGTTTTGTAATGCGCGTGGAGCCCGCTCCTGCCATTCATGCTGTCGAATCTTCATTTCAAGCTGTTGCATTTCCGGAACGTCAGCACCAATGCTCACACCAAAGTCATAGACTTCTTTATAGTCAGCGATCGTAGACTCCGGTCGAGTGAGAACGGCGATGGCTTGATTTTTGAGATCGTTGAGCATATTAAATGAATCTTTGAGCATTTGAACTTCTGGGGCATCGAAAGAAATATGAGATTCCTTTTCGAGCAGTTCGCTTATCCGCTGGTAGCGTTCGCCAGTATAAGTTTTCGTCCCTTTGCCGTCTCGGCGTCGATGTTGATGTTTGCGGATGATATATTTCGCCGCCTCCTCGATCCATGCGTTCACCTGGTCCAAATAATTTTGCAGCCATGCGACCTCTTCCACAGGCACCGAGAATTTATCAGCCTCATTTAAAAACTGTCTCAGGACTTTTGGTGATGGCCCAGACTGGGAGGCCAAGGCTTCCTTGACTTTCTGGCTCCATGCGGAAGGAACACAGGCTGTTCTCTCGACATTCTGTACCAATGCTTCAAGCTCGTCGTCAGAAAAACGTAGCCGCATCGTCTTTTTTCCATTGTCGCATGTGCAGAGCTAAGATTTGTTTTAGTGCATAGGCCAAAGGAGTTGATACATCATGTGGTTACCTGCACCAAATACTAACCTCACTGATATGCTCAGGGCAAGCTACTTTTGTAGTGCATTCGCAGATGATTTGCGACAAGTACGCGTAGCAGTTACAGAATACGCATTGCTGCTGCTCCTCTGGTAACTCTATGCTGTCGATCAATTGGCGCATCTTTGGGTAACGTTTGCGAAGCTGTGTACGCCAACCCATTTCTCTTTGCTGCATATCTCGCAATGCGTGTTGAAGCCAAGTCGCGGTTTCTACAGTTTTATCCTCAAGAGCGGTCCTCACGAGTAACTCGTCGTGGGAAAAGCAGGGCTGTCGTCGATATTGTTTGTAGCGTTTAACGCACTCGAGACCATAGTCAACCCATTCGGCGGGTGCAAAGTTCACAGCTTCACAGAAATTAAACTACAGCAGGAAACATGTCAATGAAGAAGAGTATGTGGCGCGTGACAATGTATAACTTACTCCATGGTTAAACCCAGAGTGATATGCTTTTGGAAACGTGACCACAAATTGGCCAGGACGTTGATCGACTGCATAGACACGCACGTTCTCCTTCAGCAAGCGGCCAGGGCTGAGCATAGTGACCAACTGGAAAAGCAGATCAGGCTGCTGTTCGAATAATTCTGGCACGGCTGCTTTCATTGTGTCTTCAAATTTGGCCGTATCTTCGCCTGGCACACCGTACCATGTCTTGGTCTCGCCCCAGTGCATGTAATTAATGGAATAGGTGTAGTGGTCTTCGTTGTGCCAGCAAAAAGCGGAGAAGCACATGCCGATATAAAGCCACGGGACCATCATTCCACTAATGTCATTCTTGATATACTTGAATAGTGACTTGGGCGATATGGGAATCATGTTGAGGTTCCATGGGTCACTGCTGCGAGGTCCCTCCGGGGTTCGTTCAAGCGCAGGAAAACCACTGTGAACAAAATTAAAAGTCAGCAAGACAATCAACTTGGCATTCAGTACAGCTGTACATGCCTGCCATGCTGGGTGCTATGAAGGTCTGCACCATATTCAACCTCGCATGTCTCATGAGGATTTTCTACAAGACGCCAGAATTCGTCTTCACAGTCTTCCTCCGAAACCTCTTCACCGGGGTTTTTCTTGAACCATTCTGACTTGAACTTGTCGCAGACTTTTTGGAAAGCACTGAGAGTGTAGACACCGCCATCTTCGAAGCCATAGTCGCCACCAGCAGCCGTCAGGCATTTCACGCAAAACCAGTCCGATTTAGGGACGGCGCTGAGACTTGGAGTAAGGCAATAAAGGTGATAGCCGCGATCACATCCGTCACACAATAAAATTTGGTCTTCATTTTCCCCGCTGTGGCAGATCTCGCACGCTTGACCACCATGATTGCTTGTCTCTTCTAAACACCCATTTAAGTTTTCCGGATCGCATGCGTTAGATAGACAGCATTTTTTACCTACCCTGTGGAGGAGTAACACGTTTCATACCACCACCACTACTAGTAGCAGCAGGCATGTTTGCTTGATCTTGCTTATGTTTAGCAAGCCAGACTTCATAGGGCAGAATCACCTTGCTATAAGCGGATTTCAATGCGTTGGACATGGAAGTACACTGCTTGCGTGTATAGCCCAAAACGCGGCCGATTTCAGCCCATTTCTTTTGTTGAGTGACCTGTGGTGACAGTGAGCCAAAAATTCTCCATTCATGAAAAATGAACAGCTTACATTTTGGTAACCTCCCCGTTGGGCCACCTCCTTTTTTAGCTTGAAGAGGTCAATGGGCCGTTTGTCAAGTTGAGGGACCTTGTTGACCGGATGGCCATGAAGACGATGGAACTTGTAGAGTTGTTCCAGATAGTTGACATTGGCTCTTGTTTCGCCCTCCATACTGTTTAGTTTCTGTATGCGGGTTCGAAAACGGAACTCCTATCAAGCCAAAATAAAAGGTCAGAATCACCACTCATGAGCAAATGACGAAGAGTCAAACAAGACAAAGAAGGGGCACTAGTGAGGAAAGGAAAAGGTGTGTGTGCTAACCTCTGTGTTGAGAGAAAAATCCGGCTTGTAGCCTTCAGGTGGAACGATCTTGATGATGCCAAAATTTTCAGCTTCTGGTCTTATCTTTTGTATGTACTGAAGAGGATCCTTGAACTCCTCAGGCGTAGGATAGTAAGTGGGTGCTTCTTGCAACCCAAATATCCGCGGGCGAGTGCGGGGGGCAGCGTCGCTGGTGGTCTTGACAGAGCTGAGATCGAAGGCCACGCCATGACGATCATCACTAGAGTCAGTCGGACTGTTGTTCATCGTCAAGCGCAATGGTAATGTGGGTAGCGGGTGACGACAAGAGAAAGGAAGAATCAAAAAGAGCGCAACACCACAAGAGACGAAAAGAAGAGAGAAAAGAAAAGGATAGATGGGATGTGGTTATTTGTGCTGACGGGCTCTTTAAATTTCGCTCTCTGCCCGCACTTCCCTTTCAGCCCAACTTCCGCCAATCACGTTTGCTAATGAAGGGAAATTTTACTTGGAGAAAGCCACCTTTACAATGCCAATAACCACTCGTCTTTGCTATAGACATCGACTCATCCACCTCTGGATCACTGGTTTGTCGTTCCTTGATCGCATAATAAACGAATACATAGATGAAGGTGACAGCCCTTAACCAAAAACGTTTGTTGATAATGTACGCAATGCATTTGTGGTTTCAAACAACATCGTGGCCTGATATGCTTATTCGGGAATGTGCGTTTCGTGAAAGAACAAATATGTGTCACCGTGCCAGCAGCATAAATTGTATTTGCTGCAGCACAGGTGAGCATTCCATCTCGATTTTCCATGATGCAAGTGAATCCGCCCGCGTTGGCCCCTTGCACAATATCCCAATCGGTAGACCGAGGTCCTTTGCGAGACGAACTAGGCGAAATGAGGAATACGTTGCCAAGGATGACGCAAGGACCAAGACCGCATTCGATTGTCGCACTGCTTGCTCGGCTGCATCAGCTACCCGTTTAGGTATGTTTTCGCCAAAGAACACAACTGTGGGTTTCATCCGTCGACTGGAACATGTTGTGCATGGAAAGATATTGAAATCTTTATAGCAAAGTGCCCCAGGCAATTTCGCATCGCCGTCTGGATTGATTTCCGGTTTCTCAAGCATGAACGAGGTCCATGTTGGGTTGATGGCTTCAAGTCCTTGCTGGAATGTATCTCTGTCTATGGTCGAGCCGCACGCGAGGCACTCGACTTGATACAATGAACCATGCAGCTCAATAATACGGTCATGATCCACTGAGGAAGCATCACGGTGCAAATTGTCGACGTTTTGTGTTATAATATGAGACACGTAATCGGTTTCCATGAGCTCGGACAATACGTAATGCGCTGTATTCGGCCTGGCTTTGCGCATCGCAGGCCAACCCATGAAACCACGGGCCCAGTAACATTGCAGAAAGGATTCAGACGATACCAGTTCATGGTAAAGGATGGGCCGATGTCTTGGATTTTTAACATATGTTCCCTGATGATCGCTTTCAGTCGAAAAGCCATGACTGGGGCCACGCAGGCGTTTTACCTGTTCTCCACGGTAATCAGGAATCCCGGAATCTGTCGAAATACCTGCCATGCATTATTCAACAATGAGTGTGCCAGAATCGCTGATGAGGGCACTTTGTTCCGAAGCACATGCCTGCGCCTGTAATGACTAGAGTTCGACCTTTGTGTTGCTGTAGCAAGGTGGCAATCATTCCAGCTGCCTTGTTGACATCATCTCGCACTGCATTTACCATCACAGTAGTCCCTGGCCCCTTGAGATTTGGAATGCGAACAGTATGTGCCCATATCTTTGCAGGCGCAGAAGCAAACTGCTTCCAATGTCTATGACTATACTGAAGTTGTTTTACGCTTGTCAAGTGGACCATGAAAACAAAAAAGAAAGGTCGGTGCTATAGTATTGACTTTGCGACCCATTTCGAGCTCGCTATCGCTCTTGAACAGGCACTCTGTACAGAGTTAGATCTCTTTCAACATTGGCATTTACAGTGTTTCTGACAAAGTGATTACCGTTTAGTTTTTGTCTATCTTTCTTTGCTGTAGCTAATCGATTTCCTTTAAAGGAAACAAAAATAGGGAGGCGTACGATGGTACGACGTAAATAAGGAGACATCTTGGTTCCCATGGCACTGAAAGGTAGCTGTGCCACGAACACGGTGTATATAGTTTTCCTTCTTTTACAGGAAAGGAGAAGGCGTGAAACGCGTAAGGCGCAGTATTCTATACACATGATAGCATCCGACATCAGTGACCAGGGAATAAGTACTACCTCGTCCAACAAAATAAAGCTATCCTGGTTTGGGCAAACGGAAATTGGCTGAACCTGTGACCAGACGCATCCTTCAAGCAAAAGGGGAAAGTGCCTCCTTAATTTGGCGTAAGGAATACGTTTGATTTGCACTTGTAGAAAAAAGATCTTTTGACGCTGCTGGCAGAGACTCTATTCGGTATGTCTTTTAAAATAATAAGAAGCGCAATGCCACGTAAACTGTGTTGTCATACGCTTCCTAAATCCTTGCGCGCTGCAAGGCCTCATTTCCAAGCTGAGATTATCACGAGAATGATACCGCAAAGATGCTCCTTAAATACCGGCCGCCGATTTCTTGTATTTGGTGCGAAAGCAGTAGGTTCTTCAGCAAAGCGGCATGGGTCTTGATGCTCATGAAAGAACGATCACTACAAAGCCCTGAAACGTGTGCAGGTCATGTGTACTTTTGCGAAACGTGTGTGCGTAAACCCGGCGCAAATATAGGGGGGATGCAACCTCCACGGCGAGTGGTTTAAGACCGACTTACGAGTCGCTAAGGGCATCATATCAGAGGATCGTGAGGTTACAAAGAGGAGTTCACAAAGGAAACAAAAAATTCGTTGACGACCATGTTAAAATCTTGAATAAAGTCGGACAGAATCGTCAAACAATGTTCGCCAAATCCACGCGTACAAGTCATCCGATTTCATGGCCTGATAGCATGCATCTACGTATCCGCATGTAGATCAACTGTCGAGGAAACCGCAAGAAGCATCTGTCGATAATCGCACTCGGCAACGGCATGTTTAACCAGATCATGGCGTTCGGGAAGAAGCACATCAAAAGACTCTGGAACATCCTGAAAAAGAAGGGAGAATAGCAGTAGCAGTCGCCCAGTCATCCCAGATACGGACGTTCTTCTTGGTATCTTCACGCTTTCCAAGCATTCATAATCATGTCGAAACCGAACATGCAATTCCTCAGATTGCGTCTCGTACTACGGTATCCAAAGATCAGTGTGGGTTCCACTTGAGGAATTTACGATGGTAAAGAAAAATGTATACTGGGGTTTTTTTCCTGGTGATTGATGCTATGAACATGGCAGGATTTGCGTCATGAAATTTGTGTTCGTTTGCCATTTTGCATTCCATGTCAGTTACTTTTTGCGTCAAGTGGCTTCTGATGAGCAGCCCACTGAGGTGGCAGCCGCAGCCCAAGTCGCTTGCGAGGCCTTTTATTTGGATCGGGAGACGGTATATCTACATTAATGCGCACATATTTTTTTCAGCTTCTGCTCGATGTTTCTGGTTTGCAGCAAACACGTTGCTGGAAGCCAGTTCGCCGAGTGCATTCAAGTTACATTTGTCTGCAAGCTGTTCAGGCATTTGCCTGCTTGGAGCTCATTCCGGATTGCTTGAACGACAGTGTGCAGCGGTACTTGTGCTTTGGTTTGCTCGACCCTATCGAATGCGAACACTCAGCAGCTCCATATCCATCGAAGTGCAGCATGTCGCAGACAGTGAAGACTGTTGCTGGTAAATGAAGAATGTCGGAAAAGCTGGGCAACGGTGCGCGCAACATGCAGAAAATGGATGAATGATGGAATCTGCTCGCTGCCAAGTGATGCATGGTGGAATGGCATTGGCTGCAGAAGCCAGTTCGTCTTTAAAGCGTTGGATGCGGTAAAATATTCCTGATGTTATCTGTTGGGAAATAATCAACATGGATTGACGAACTCGTGCAAAGGAGATTCATTGTGAGAGTGCCCAGAACGAGCTTATTCTTCATCCTTTTGCCGTCGGAATCTTGGATGAAGAACTGACGGATCGTTTGAATGAAATGGCCGCAAGGACGCACCAAACGATTCTGCATGGTAATCTAGCCCTGCATGTTTACTGTATGCTTCAGCTGTCATGATGAGGATGTATCACTGATGATCGCGCCTGTGTGCAGCTTTGAGACGGACCATAAAGGTTTGGGATCAAGTCTGAAATCATGATTGATCAAGCGAGCGATCTCATTATTCATTTCTTCGTATTGCCCTAAACTTCCAGCAGCTTAGGATGATTCAGCTCAGCGATGCATCGTTTAAGTTTGTAATGGAGCATGATGGTTCAGGTTGCCGAGAAAATAGCAATATGCACCTCAGCTCTGTGCTTCTTCCGTTGTCGACCGCTGAAGCATGTCCAGGGCGCCATGTTCCAACAAACTGACGAGCTTCACAGGATAAGAAAGGTGTTTATCCGCGATGGACACGTGAATCAGGACGCATTCTAACAGTCGTGCTGACGACAAAAGAATGGCGAACATCCTACCATGTTTCTAGCGTCAATCTTTAGGAAAAGCCCAGTATTCGTATCACAGAGTGGACATGAACATTTCATTCTTGAAAATAGAGTATAATACAGAAAAAATGATCCTTGCAGGATAAAGTATAGACATAAAGTACAGTGATTCTAACGCCGGGGGGGGCGGTTTCAGCCGGTAGATCATTCTCAAGTCTCAGGGCCGTGATGATTGATGAGTGTAGAGCAAGAATAGACAAGTTGTATCATTTGATCCTCATCTCGATTCAGCTTCATTCCATGCTGAACAGCGTAACTCTTTTCAGCGCGCAGGATAGCTCGAATCTGATTCTGGCACTTTTCGAAAACTTGTGCTGTATTATGCCGATATGCTTCGAATCGATGTCGCTCAATGCGATGACACAGGGCTTCGATGTCAGCCAATACCTCGCCCTACATACATGTCATCAGTCAGTCATCCATCCCTCATCTCCTAGATAACGTCGCTTTGTACTGTACCTCGTCACGCTTTCGATCCATGACGAGATTTTCGTTCGTCGTCACGCCCAGTTCAAGAAGCAGTATCTGAGCATCGGGTGACAGTTTTGTCTTTGGATGCACAACATCAATGAACCCGACGGCCAAAAAGTTATCCAACGCATTCTGGCTTGCTTCTTTAGACAGCACTTCTCGATAGATCGTCCGTCGACCGCTGATCAGATGCGCTGCGATCCATTGAGACAATACAGGCACAATTTTTCGAGGCATGAAGGGAATATCACGAAGGGCTGATAAAGAACATGACGTTATCCAGTATGCATCCAAGGTGGGATAAAGTAGCGATGCAAAAAGGCAAATGTGGGTATAACTTGTTTGGTTGTTTGCCTCTCTGCACAATATCCGATCGTCTTCAATCGCCAGTATGTCTTCGCTAACAAACCGGTCGATAAGCTCATCAAATTTCTGATATCAAAAATCGATAAGTCTCTCTCTCTCTCGTTGTGTGTGTGCGCTCATTTCCCGACGCGAAGTTACCTGTTGATGATCCCATGGATAGATGAATTCTCCCTTTAACAACTTGAACAGAAAGTCAAAGCTTTCGAATAGCTCATTCCTTGAAATTCTGTCCTCTTTCATCGACAGATAACTAATGCAAAATAATGCTTCTGCCAGGAACAATTCCACGAGCTGTCTCTCTTTCGTGAGTTTAATGTTCTTCTCCCCTCCGTCGTCCCACTTAATTACCTGGTTTGCCATGTACGATAGCGCCATGACATTATCTGCATGGTCCACCACACGAACATTGGAATTCTCTGTGATACGCTTGCCTTCGATAATGATATTTTGCCGGGAGTCAAGCAGATTCATTGCATAAGCAACCATGGTATCGACGTCTTCGTCTCCTAAAACTCTCTTTTTCAGGCTGTCTGACCATAAGCGGGTGGCTCATTTCAGTTACATACCTTGCCAATCCATGGAAATGCCCTTTGCAAAAACTTGGTTTCTGAGCCACTCAACCAGTTCATAGACAGATCCTGTTGTGTGTTAGGTTATCGACTCAATTTGCCAATGTAGAATGCTTGTAACCTACCCATAGAAATACCGTCTGAAGCGCGCCCATACAAGACAACAGCCGCGACCAATGCCACTGGGCTAACCACTGCAGCTCGATGATGACTCGTTTGAATATCATGGGCAATAGTATTAGCCAATGGTCTCTGATCCTCTCTTTAAGAAAAGTAGGCTTCGTTAATCCACGCGTTACTCTTGCTGACAATGATAGTACTACCTTCCATCTGTAAGCCGCCGAACATCAACCACATTGCCAATGCCGATATAGACGCGGCCATATTTCCCTTTCTCGTCGGCTCCGTTTTCCTTGTTACGTCCCGCCACGGAGACACTAGGCCGCAAGAACGAGGACGACCGCGACAGAGGCGATGCCCGCTCCTTGGGAGACTCTGGCGCTGTACTTTGGTGGTTCGGCTGTTGTTGTTGCTTTTGATCAAGGACCTGGTCGATCAGCATATGAAGTTCTGGGATTTTTTCATAAGTGATGTTGATTGGCACGAATACAGTATCTCGGACAGTAGAAGCAGTAGCAGTAACGTTGTTGCTGTTACGACGGGGTTGTTGATGCTTCTCTAGAGTTGCATCCAAGATCATATCAATAATTCCATCGTCATAAGCTGCCTGTAAGCGACCCGTGCGCGATCGCGCCTTTTCGACAAGCATGGAAAGCGCGCCGTGTTCATGCAAGAGTGCTTCGGTGTATGCCGCAGTGACAGCGGTATTCAAGGGCGACCGGGACGCTTGATCCCGGCGGACAAAATAAGCGCCAGTGATGCGAAGAATATCCGAAATGGGTCCCAGAAGGGCCAAAGCTTCGTCACATACAATAGCCGGCACTGGCAGCTGATAGCGTAGACAAATATACCAAAGCAGCAGCTGGTCGAGAATCGTCTTGGACACTGGCACGTAGACCACGTTTTTCCCCTTGATCTGTTCTTTCAGCCTGATCAGGTCATCGTCACGTATGCGAATACTGGCAAACATCTGCTTGAAGAGGGCGTCTAAAAAGGCACCTGCGAACCATATGTAGGCCAGCTGCGTACGTTCGCGCATCCGCTGGAGTATCTTGAACGCTTCAGCCACGACTGTCTGCTGAGGTACTCCAGAGGATTCGATGATCTGCTGTATGGTTTCAGCCACTCGTCTATCATTCAAGACGACCACCTTGATCGATTCATCGTTCTCTCCAATATGCATCGCCCATCGGCCCAACGTGGCTGTTGTCCTGGCGTCCTTGAGTATTTCCGAGTCGTCATGGCACCAGTCGTCCAGACTGGCATCAAAATCGTTGACCCAGTCCTCTGTTCTCCTTTTGTCACGCGTATCTGGGTTCTCGAGCGATTGTAGGATGTGCGCCAGCATCCGGTTCGTTCGCTTCTGGATATCCGACGCGCTGAAAACAACGGATTCGATTTGTTTCTCAATGACAGAATCACGTATCGCTGCATGCTTTGAGTAGAGCGCGCAATCCCATTTCTCTGGTATATTGATATTGCGTAGGCCCGGAGGGCCTTGAGCGATGTAAGTATGTGTTCCAAAACTGTAATTGACCATATAAGAAAACCAGTCCAGTTGCTTGAAACCAGAAATTCTAAACTCTGGACGATCCCGTTCCAACTGCTGTGCTAGTGACCGTACATTCTGATGGTCAAAGACCCAGCGATGCCGTAAGAACTGTTGATTGGCCTCGACGATTCTGGACGCCTGCTCGATCGTTCGATTGGTAGGTTTTGACATGGATTTGATCCCAAACTGGCTGTTGTTGTTGGTGGTGGTCGTTGTGACTAATGCCAAAGAGTTTGTCAAGTGGGTTTTCATAAACATTCTTGCTTTGAGTAATGCCTTGTTGGTAACAAAGTACTCTTGAGCCGTTGGAAGAGAGACCTTGGTGTTTCTGGTCCAATAATGTCGAATGGCATCGTATATTTCACGCCACGTAGCCATTTTCAGGCTACTTCCTGATACCTGGTAAATAACTGGGAAACAAGGGATGATGGATTGCGGAAACGGGCTAGCCATCTCTTCTTCTTCGTCTTCTGAAATAATTTCATTGTACGGCAGAAGGAATCTGATCCCTGGCGCCTTGATAGCAGCAGCTGAACTGATCAGTATTTTCGTCAAGTAGTCCACTGGTATGATATCTGCAGGCATGTGGCCGATATCCGATTGCAGGACCTGGATACCGTGTCCCAACAGAAACACAGCGCCGTTCATACCCGTAACACCATCAACCTGAGATATTTCCGTTCAGCCCGTCTTTTTTCCTAAATGCAAGCAGATGGACTACTACTAACCCAGCCTGGGAGTGGCTCATAAGCTCCGGCACCGACTTGTGTCGCTCGCACGATAGCTATTGGCCATTGCTTTTTGCCGCCTTGTGCTTCCTCAATTCGATTGTAATCGACACGTTTCAGAATAAGATGTTCAGTGAGGAACTTGGTGAAGGTATAAGTGTTTGGATAATATGCCAGAATGCGCTGGGTCATCTTGGGTATGTCTGGGACCTGTGTTAAGCTCCGTGGAAGGTATAGCAACATCTTTCAGTGACGAACCTTGAAGCTCCAGACCCACGATCTCTTTAAGCAATTCTTCCGGATCACCGAGTTCCATGGGATATACACGTTCTTGAACGTAGCCATCGGGCAGTTTAGCGTTGAAATAAGCAATCGACATGTGTACGAATGAATCTGTAAATCCCAAGGTTAGTTGTACGTGGTCATATTGTCGAACTGATCCACACTTACGCATGTTTTCACATTCGTCTGCCAAATCCATTAACCGTAAGGTGCCCAGAGTGTTTGTCTTTGCCAATAATTTTATGAGTAAGGAAACATTTCCAAAACGATCGTCCAATGTTACCTCGAGGGCCAAATCTAATCTCTCATGATAATCAAGCGTCGCAGCACAGTGGATCACGACCTGCACGTTCTTCACTATTGTCTCGCGGTCCAAATCAGACAATGAAAGGTCCGGAGATATAAGGTCAGCAGCAATCGGGACGACGTTCTCGTGTACAAAACTGTCAAAGACGGACTCCCCCATTGATTTTCTCAGGAACGTGAAAGCCTAGAGTCAAGAACTCGCTCAGGGCGGAAACGAAACGTTATGCAGCAGCAGCAGCACGGACCTTATTGTTCAATATCTCATTCTTGACTCTATCCGATGGCCGTCCGATCTTACTCCGCTTATTGCTGCCATTTCGTATCAAGAGGTAGATTTTGCCAAGCCTGGGTCCAACAGACTGAATAAGCTTCCACAAGACCGCTTTACCCACGAAACCCGTCGCGCCAGTTAAGAGGATGTTTTTGCCTTGATAAAATTCGGTGATAAGGCTCTGCTGTCCGTTACTGACAGTGACTCTCTGCAAGGCAGGCTCTTCTTTTTCTTCTTCTCGAGGTTGAGAGACGTCAGAAACTACGGGTTGTGGTTCTGGGGCTGTATCGGCTGGGGTTGGCTCAGGGGGGCTGTCGTTGGCCCTGGCGCCAATAACAAGCTCATTAACAATAGCCGCCTCCACGGATTCCGAGCATGTCGTTACAGTGTCAGACGTTGGTGAAAGCGAACGAGCTTCAGCATCGTCTCCGCCTTCGTTAATGACGATTTTAGGGATCGACATTGTCCACTGTTGTTCGGTAGGCTGGTTCTGGAGTGTGTTGTGGTTCTTGGAGTCGTCCTCAAGAGACTCCATACTTGGCGAAACAGCACTTTCTTCGGGCATGGCATCATGTGGCAGCGACATGGTGCCACTGACGTTCGCTGGTTATGGAAAGGAAGCTGTATGCGCTTATTTTTTGTCGTACGAGACGCTGCAGGCCGCTTCAAAAGAAAAGGGCCCAATTTCTAAATTTGGATTTCTTTTTGTTTCTCCCGACCCAGCCGAGGAATCCCACCAGAGCAACACTGAACGATCATGCCCACATCTGAACAAGTATGCTTCAACAACATTGTCCTTGAATATGAAAAGTCTCCTATTCCTAATGAACGTTTAATTTAGCCGCCATCACAACAACAACAACAACAACAACAACAACCAGCGGATGACCAGCAGCAGCAGCAGCAGCAACAACAGTCTCAATCCTCGTCATCACAGCCACAACAGCAGCAGACAGAAACCACGCCAGCCTCAAATACAGCCAGCAGCACTGCGCCCGTTTCAGGTGCTCCGCCCGAGCCACCTCAAGTAACCCGACAAAAATATGAGGAGGCGAAGCTGGAACTGCAGGCGTTGCTGAGTAGAAAAAAGCAAGTGGATACAAATTTGGTGCGTAGAACTCTCTTTCTTCACAACGCATGTATTGACTGTTCTGGTGTGAAAGATCAACCTTGAACACGCAATCTATCTTTTTGAAGGATCCTATCTCGAAGATACTCAGCAGAATGGAAATATCATACGTGGGTTCGAAGGCTATCTGACCAACCGACCTGATAAACGAAAGCAGAAGTTCACGGAGCTGGATCGCCTGTTCTCACTCTCGTCATCCACTTACCAAAAGGTAAGTACATACAAGGACACGTGTTGTAAGTCATGAAGGATGACCTTTTTCTGGCAGGCGTTGGCGGCAAAGGAGGAAAGGGAAGAATCGAGTCAGGATGATAGATCGACACAGAGTTCCATGAGCTCACTCTCAATGCGTAAAGACAAGAAACGGAAGCTGAAAATGATAGACAGTAGTTCAGTACGCAAAAAGAAAAGGACCGGAACCAATGGACGAGAAACAGAAGAAGAACTGGATGTGTAATGTTGATAGGAGCTTTGTACATATAACCCTTCATTCCTCTATCAAGTCCAATGTGGCAACTGAAGGCGCTAGTTATTGCTTACTGGAGGTCTTTGGGAAGTGAATGAACGGAAATGCCCAATCTAAGTGCTCGCTTCATCGAACATGAAACCAGTATCTGCCAATGGACCCGAATAAGCAGTTGAAAAGGAAGGATATGGCCTTACTGCAGGCAACTTCTCATTAGGCTCCTACATAGTGAAATATAAAATCAAAGTAACAGCCATCCTGAGCTGGATAAGATGACGATTATTGCATAATAAATAAAAGCCGGCGTATACGTACTTTTGGGAGTCTGTTCCGCATGGAGAGTATCGGTTCATCGTTTGTCCGGAATTAGTCCTCGAGCCTGTGGAGGAGCTCCGAAGTTAGAGGAAGTGCATCTCGTATTCTTCCTTGGTTCATTACAAAGGGCAATGATTCCTACTAGTGTCCTGAGATCGCCTGGTCTGGTCCAGAAAGTTTTGAAGGTGATGCGCAAGAAAAAGTTTCTAATCCGGAATGAATGTTGACGAATGACTAGAGCTTTCATACGGAGGGTGGATATGACTCTCTGGTACTTCCAGGGGTATGTCGGGTGTTTCCTCACTTTTTTGACAGAACATATTGCTTACTAGAGAGAGGGGGAGAGTAGCTGCGGGTTATCGAGAGTGAAGAAGGTCGAGTGCGGGCCGAGTTTACGGTAGAGAAGCAGCACTTGGTAATAATTCATCTAGTCCCGTTTCTCTCTCAGTTCCTAAGTTCTCTTTCTAGAATCGACTGAAATCTGTGCATGGCGGTCTGTTGGCCACTGTGGTATGTTAGAAGAAAGAGGTGAATTTGTTCTACTACTGACTGACTCGCTGTAGGTGGACATTGGGGGGTCACTGGCACTGGCGTCCAAAGGTCTGTATGCTACAGGTGTAAGCACAGACATCAACATTAGCTATCTATCTAGTGCCAAAGAGGGACAAGTGATCACAGTGGTATGATGACAAACACATGAGTGCTGGGATATCTTCTAAGCCTGGTTGTCCAGGACTGTCGTTGCGACAAATTAGGCAAAACTTTAGCGTTCACGAGCGTGGAAATGAAGGCGGATGGCCGCTTAGGTAAGCAAATGCAAACGTGGTAATGGGGAAGAGAAAACTTACACAGGCATCAGTTGCTATTGGCCGGCACAACAAATTTGTAGCTCAAGCATATGGACATCCTCTGAACGAAATAGATAAAAAATAGACAAAGGCTGTAATTATATGTTCCAAGAACAAAAAATCATCCAAGATCTGCAGTGACCCAGTTGAAGGCTACAAAAAGGAGTTCAGCCTATTGCTTAGACAAACGACATTAGAGAGTGCTTCCAGAGATGTTGCGCCGAGAAATTAGTAAACGAGAGGAAGGAAATAAAAGCATCACTGGCCAATGCAAAGCGCAACTTAAACGAAGCGTGCTGTAAATTTCGGAATCCGTCCACAGCGAACTTAAGCTGTGGTTAGGAAAAACAGGAGAGAACATGAGAGATAAGGCTCTTAATCCGGTCGACCCCGCCGATCCCGGTCACCTTTGACGGGTCAGTGCTGTGACCCGATTACCGACGGGTCAATGAATGACCAGCCACAAGTAGTAACCATGGCCCGATCGGTCGGGTAACAGGTTTTTTCCGGGCACCCCTCGGGTCCCGCAAATGTATAATACTTATACCACTTAGGTAACCCAAGGTTCTCTAAGTTTTACATCTTTTCCGCGAGATGCAGCAGCTCAAGAACCCAAAATCTGCATGCAGATCAAAAGTCAGGTACTCAAATAGGCGACCTTCTAATTTTTGGAACGATTTACAATGAATGCACTACCAGTATGGCGTTCGGACCAACTGTTACAAGGGCCAGAATAAGAAGTATGCATACGGAAAATTGGTAGAAAGAAATGCGACACAAAGTTATGGTGCAAGACACCTTGGATCGCCATGGTTGAGTCCCTGATTTTGAAGTGCTACGGATATTTTCTGACACTCACTTGCGAGATTCTGAACCGATAAATAGATTTTTTGAGCAGCCGAATCGACCTATCGGGATTTTTTTTAGAAAAAGCGATCGTGTGATTGCTATGACGGTCCAAAGCAAAGCACTTATGTTCTCAAATTGAAGTTCCGTCATGTGTTGCCGGGCACGCCGGACAAAAGCAGACTGCATTTGACTAGAGAAATTTCAGTGTTCTCAGGTTTTCAGGTTTGAACTTGGACAATTTCGGCTCTCTTTATTATGATGTACCTCGTGGTAATTGTTACATCTTAGCAAAAAAACGAAAGACGCTGAGGAGTTAAATGTAAATCACGCGTAGATCGTTCTGTGATAAACCAAAATAACGGAAAAATCGATAGATCCCAAAACTTATTGAGTAGACAGACGTAATGAGCGTTCAACGATTGCACCATGATTTTCGTTAAAGAAAACACACACTCTTTTAGAACACAGATTTTCGCTCCGTAATTATACGCGAACAGAAACAAAAGAAAGCAAATAACGCGGACGAACACAAGAACCTGCTACGCGACCTTTATTCATTGCCGTCATCTTCGCCTTCCTCGTGAGAGTCATCTAACTCATCCTCCTCGCCAGAAAAGCTGACAGATTCCTCCTCCTCATCAGAACTACTGTTGACGCTGGAACCATCACCGCTTCCGGTATCGCTGTCTTCTTCTACATCTTCGTCGGACGTGAAGAGATCCTCCACTTTCTTGGGCTTCAATCCAAACCGAGTGCTCAGGCCCATTGCAATAAACCGGCTGACGAGGTATCCCAACGTGGTCTTGCGCTCTTGCCAATGATGCTTGGCGGTATCACCTGCAAGAGTTTGGGCCGCGTCGTCAAGTCCTGGAAACGCAGCGCGGCTCTCGAACCCGATGCAACTCTCGAGGAACGTAAGGCTGTTGATTTCGACTCGTGCTTCTTGCAGAATATATTCCACGAATGCCCAACGGAACGAGCTCTCGTACAAACTGTCGTTCGCCTCCACGTCCGCAAAGAGACTCTCGAACCGTCGGCTGACCTCACGTTCGATCTTATGACTGGATTTATCGCTTCTATGGATCCTGATGGCAATATTTCTTCTGGAGAGCCAATTAACACGGGCGCGGACACGATCACGATTCTTCCGGTAAAGCTGGCGAGCTTTGTTCCGGATATCAGCCGATGTTCTGGTACGCTTGGGACCTTTCTTGGCATATGGTGCAAGTCAGCTTAAACCGTGCAGATGCACCACCTCGCTTTGAAACGTTATAAGTCATCCATCACCCCTTTAGACAAAAAACCAAACCGATAGAAACGTTTATTTTATGTTAAAGAATAAAGTTATTGGCTCACTTTTTTCATTTTTCTTAGAAAACTCGACGTTATAACAGTCCAAAGTCGGAGTATTTTCATAACTGGGCCCACAGAGTGTCCTCAAAGCCAAGATGCCTTCAGCCAATGAGAAAGCGCGCAGTGCCCAGGATAGTTTCTCCGAGACTCGATCTTGGTTTCCTGAGCCAAGGAACTCAGATCAGTGACCGAAATGGTGTTGCTAAGAGGTTGCCGAGCAAGCTGTAACAGAGCTAAGCTAGCATACCCGACTTCTCGTTGCAGGACTAAACATAAAAGAATAAAAACTGCCGGATTCTGGAAGAGAGAAGAGGGAACGCCACTGGGCGAAGCGAAGGCGATTCTGACTTCGCAAGAAGCTTTTGCCGCTGAGAAAACTGCGCCAGCTTGTGCCGTTCAACGCGCCGGCCATATTTTCGAGCTTTATCCGAAGTTTCACAGCGAGTGCAACTTCATCGAGCGCTACTGGGGAGCCGCCTAGGGTTCAGCACTTGATTCAATTCGACGCCACTCAACTCGGACACGACTCGAAAATATCGAGTTCAAGTCAGGGCAAAACCGACCAACGGGACTTGCACTCGAATCGACTCGTGATGAACCCTAGAGCTACCGAAACAGAACTGCCCAACCGATGCAATTATAGTTTCAAAAGTCTGCAGGAAACTGTTCCGCAGGGGATGGACAATATCCGTTTAGAAATGATAAGAAATTTTGAAAGGAACGCATGGCGGTATACTTATGCCGATCACCAAGGTCGCGAAGGTCATAATGCGGTAGATGCTGCAAAGAAGTATAAGTCGCGTAGGAAAGTTAGGGTAAACATGCAGAGCAGAAAAAGAAATTTTTCCGTCTTCTTATACGTGGAGTTTGAATATTAAATCGGCGCTTGAAACGAAAATTTGTCCTTTTTTCGTGGATCGGTACGGTTTAAGCTGAATTGCGCCAATATGGAAAGTTGCTGTCATGTTCTCTTCTCATGTGCTTGTTGCGCCCAGACATGTTGGTGAACGTGCATTCAGGTGAGTAAGGACAGCTGCGAATTGGTAGGCTTAGCCGATCCTTTAGTGGTTAGAAATTTCAATGATTAAAACTTACGGAATACGTTCATTGTTGACTGATTTGGAGTTTGCCGAATCGTTTGTGCTTCACATTATTATGATTCAATAAAAAAGGCGGAAAATGATTAGGCTTTATGTGTACACTATATATGTTTGAACTCGCGTTGGGAGCACTCGCTGGGGCCCTGATGTACCCTGATCAAACTTGTCGCTGAAATATTCAGTATTACACAATGGAGACCCTATTATCAACGAGACTCATGTATCACCATTTCTTAGACGCCGTGCACGTGATCCTGCCGAAGCTCTGAAGAGTGTACTGCCGTAGATCCAGCAGTGCGTATTACGTATCCCCGTTGCATCAATACTTAATGTTGTAGCTACCGTACTGTAACACATTCACCTGTAGACATCCTCTAGGATGTATCATTTTTATAATTAGATAATCACAGGCGCTCTGCTCTCTTGTTAGAAGGCATGTCTAATAAAGTACTTTATTGTGTTCATGGGAGAACAATGAGATATCAATCGAAGAAATTCGAGCCCTTCCGTCATCCAAAGTGGGGTACAAAGTCACGAATTGTCACCGGCGACGACAGTGTAGCGTTCATTAACTCACTGACACCGACAATAGAACGGGTCCTCAACTCATCGACATCGACACTGGAACGGTCCCCAAGCCAGAGACGCCGGCAACGACACTTCCTTTCGTTAGAACATTGCATTGCATATATCATGCAGTTAAGGAACGTTCCATGATCCACGTAGTCTACCTATGGAACGTTCCACAATCTACCTCGCTTACCTAAGGGACGTTCCACTATCTACGTCGTCTAGCTAAGGAACGTTCCGCTACCTGCGTCGTCTAGCTAAGGAAAGTTCCACTATCTACGCCGTCTAACTAAAAAACGTTTCGCTATCGGCGTCTCTGAGTTGGGAACCGTTCCATCGTCGGTGTCGTTGAGTTGAAGATAGGATTGGCAATGGACCAGGTCAGATCAGATTGAGTGTGGAAATATCTGATCTGGCGGTAAGGGCAAAATATCTGATCTGATCTGGTACCAGATCAGATTGTATCTGAC
>JSYX01000131.1:0-67001 GCA_000787465.1 Thermomucor indicae-seudaticae
TTCTTTTCTATATAGATGGTGTCTACGGTATATCGAAAGATACAACAATCGAAAGTTACAATAAGTCGAGAACAAATCATAAAAAATGTGAATATTCAAAGGCATATGAAATAAACACGGTCGTGTCACCGTCTGCTAAAGGTTCTGTGGGCAGTTGTTATAAATAAGACAATATCAAGCAAAGGAAAGCCAACCGTATTGAGTGAAAAAGAAGAGAAAAGCTCTTTTCATCGGTTGCGGGGCGAGACACCCGCAGACCTCCCCTTGTTATTATATTATAGATATATCCAGTAATATTGCAACAAGAAGAGGGCTTTCTCAAATTTCCTTTTATCCCGTGGATTCCCATAGGACAAGCTCGCCTGGTGGATTCCGCCGGGAAAGTCAAAAATTCTTGCCGCACGCGTGTATCGAATACGACACTCGTCACTGGAATCGTAATACGTTGTTGGATATGATACATATACTCTGAGCCGTGCGGGACAACCAAGATCATCAGCGTCCCGAGTACTCCCGTCGTGGTCAGCGGGCTCTGGAGCGGATAAACATGCCCATACAAGACTGGGATTACTCGACCGACGACAAGCACCAACCCCGGCAGTGACTGACAGCCTAGTTCAAGAGGTTCTGTCGCTGATTGGCGTCAAGCTTACTGCCATAGAGAACGCAGTCACTTACACCTCAGTTTCGGGCTGATCAGATCCGGTGGTAAATGATGCCGAAAACTCCGTTACACAAACTCATTTTGCTATTTGCACCGTTCACCTTCCTATTGCGCAATGGAGAATGAATCCTTGGTTGCCGCACTCTTGGTGGTTGGATTCCACCATGCCTACGGACCCATCGTCGAACTTTGTGTACCGCCATTGCCACAACAAAATCAGCAGAAACAAACGGTACTTGAAAAGCTAGAGTTACCAGACGAGTGGAGCTTCCTACCATTCCTGGCTTTGCCAGGTAATATAAATATATCAAGTACAGAAAAGGACGATATAACTGAGAATAACATATGCGGGTTAGACGGTGCTCATCAGAAAGACGAAGACTTTGCGTATTTCCACTTGCCACCGGTGCCCGGCTGGCCAGTCGCAGAGACAACGCTGTTTGGCATCTCTTGTAATCGTCAGATTGCCACCAAAGTAAACTCCACGCTTAATCCAAGATGTAACGCGTGTTGTGAACTAAAGATGAACGAGGTTTAGGACTTGGTTGTAAAGACTCCAGACATGACTCGGTCTATTGTTCAGAAGGCCGTGGTGGTCTTGGCTCGTCAGGTTTGGATACAGTCTTTTTCTTCGCAAACGGACAAGGTATGATAATACTAACATGGTGTGTGTATAGCCAATCTTTGGACCTTTGCGACAAAAATTGTTGGTCATCACGACAGCATGGTTCAATCAAAAGGACTTTACGCAATTAGATATACTCTATGTCAGTCAATTTTACGCACTTATTACCGTGGATGACAAGCTGAATCATTTTTATCCAGAATCTATACCATAACTTACAGAGTACTTTTTGCGGACCTATCGATGATTCAACGCTGTACATGGGCAAGTGTCGAGGCAGTCAGCAATCCAGGCGAGGGAGGAGGAGAGTCTAACGAGTGGTAATAGGAACTTCGCTTCGAGAGCTAGTGCACAAGTTTAAAAGCAAGACGCTGATGCTTCTTAAGCTTTTACTATTGGAGAGGCGGGCAAGTAGACCAACAAGAGAGAGTGCGAGTGTGTGACATGAGTGCTAACTTGCGTATTAGATTTTATTTTATGGATACCCTGTAGAAAGACTCTGTACATTCGAATACTCGCTTATGTCACTTGTGCCAGGTAATACGCTTCCGGAGAACAAAGGCAAAACGAATCGCTCAACAAGCGGGTTGGCTAGGTCTTTTGAGATCGCTGCAAGCTTCAGGGGATCCCAAGCTGGATACCACAAAAGGCTCTGTGCGAACAACAGAAGCCAAAGAACTGTCGAGCCATGACAAGGAAAGTCTACTTCGATTCATGGGTCTTCCCTTGCGGCTATTTCAAAAGGTAGAGAAAAAGAAAAGAATGTGAACACGCCCAGTAAGATATCGACTCTTTGGCAGGGATCCTTTTTTCAACCTTACCTGCCTTTACAACAAATAGACATTTTGTCGTCGCCTGAAACGCATTCATTTGTCGCCGGAACTACGAACCAGATCTTTTTCCGTCCCAAGAATGATACCAACATTGACGTTTTGGTCAATGTAAGTCAAAGCGTTATTCGGCTGCTCCTGATGCACACGGGTCGCTGATGGATAACCTGACCAAGGTCGAAACGGGTACATTAGACTTTTATACGCAGCAACTGGCGAGTCTAGTCAGTCCGACTCTTGCTGACCGGCGTTGGATGGAGAAGATAGTAAAGGTTGTAAATGATACATGGGATCAAAATGGTGAGTAATATACTGTGGGTGAATTGCGTACGCAATTTGGGGAGGTAATGAACGAAGAAGTTAGACCCGAGTCGGCCTGTGCAGAACACGTACCTTGGATCGGATGACTACCTTCGAGCACGTTTTGAGGAATACATCTTGTCGTTATTATCGAGCATGAAGCATGCACAGGACTCCAATATGATAGCCGAGTTGCACCATTCTGCTCAGCAGGAGGAGGTCATGCTGGACGGTGATCGTGAGCGCGACTATCTAGCTGACTATGGTATGAACTGGTTACTGGCATGGCGAGAGACGCAGAATTTTAGGATATGGGACCGCTACACGGACCACGAGATTTACGAAATTGTGGAACCCGGGTAAAAGAATAAAGCACAGATTTACTTGGAAAGGCAAAACTTACCCCCGATTCCGCTTTATGCAGACATCCCGGCATGGGTAACATCTCAATCGTGGATATCCAGAATACATTATCAAAGTAGGTAAAAAACATAAAGCATGTTGCATAAAGAAAGGTCAGTAAGGCTTATTTATCCGTCGGGGTGGGGTGGGGGTGAATAAGTCGACTTCGCGATTTACAGCTGCGGCAAAACTTGGCACCATTGCGTCAAACCCTTTCGCGAGCCGTGTCGAGTGGCAGATCCCGATTGTTTCGCGGTGTGGATGCATTATGGAGCGAATTTGAACGTGGTATCACTGAAAGCGATGTGTCAGCAACAAGGCCGTCTACAGAATCAGTGAAATCGGATAATAGTAATAGTAGTAGCAGTAGTACGTAAACTTTCAATTTCCCCATCTCCTCATAGATTACTGATCTTTTTTCCGTTCAGCCGGTCGAGATCGTAACCGGCGATGGTCATCAACCATGGTGCACGAAGATACTCTTCTTGGAAACACAAGCCATCAGGCGGGTCGCTTATTTTCTAGTTTTTCATCCTTTCTAAGTCGGAAACAGCGCGAGATCTCGCAAGTCATGGAGGTAAGGAAATGGAGATTGCCTTTATAGCTAGACAAAAAGCTCATAATCATTTATTGAAAAAGGAGTCGAATCAGCGGGAACGATCAATAAAGGCGTCCGCGAGCAGTAGTGATGATGACGCCTCGGCCTTTGTGGATGTGGGCGCCATGTACACGTTTTCGCCATCTACATCTTGTACGACAGATAATCACGAAAATAACAAGAATATTGAATAGAATCAAGACAATGTACAGAAATTTATTATTCGTCGAATAATTATTTACAAAGAGACATAAAGCGAAAGAAATACAAAATGGGATAGGAAAATTAAGAATTAAAAAGAGTAGATATGGTTTGTACGATAGACCGTGCCGTTTGATTCACGGACAAGGGAAATGGGCAGGGTTTTCCATTCATCCTGGATGACCAGGACAGGACTCATGAGTAAATCCTGGATTGGTGGGATATGGCCCACGATTTTGTTGGGTTCAGAGCACAGGATGGTGGCGCGAACGTTGCCTAGCCAGACAGAGAGTCCAAGCAAATGCGAGCCCGTTAATACAAAAGTGTTGCTGTCTTTTACTGAAAATTCCTGGGTGATTGGGAAAGGACCGAACGGAAGTGAGGTCGGAGGGGTCCAAAAGGTGTATGTGGCGCATTCAGTGCCTATGACAGTCCAGATAGCTGCATCGACGATCTCTAAGCGTTTGCGTCGATCTTCCTGATGCCACAAGAATGTCCTGTCGTGCATACCGACTGTGTCTTTGATGCATGAAAGAAAAGTGTCGTGCTTTGATTCGAGTTCGAACGCGACGCGATGCAATTGAGAGACTGGGTCGTCCGGGTTGCGTGTGCGGTCAATGGGGCGGACGATCAAGACGGGACTCGTACGGCCAGTCTGGACGCATTGGAGGACGATATGTTGATTGTATCGGATGGGTTGTTGCTGAAGGTTATTGCTGCTGTCCTGGTGCACCCATTCGCCTGCACTATTCTTTTGCACGGTCCAAATGAAAAACGGGTCCCAAGAACCTGCGCGTGCGGTGAACTCTAGTTGCTTATCAGGGCTGCCGGAGGAAAGCTGGACGCCAAGATATTTGGTTGACACTGTCTGCGATCGGATACGATTGAACAAGGCGATGGTGGAACCATGGTGGATACAGTCTGCAGATCCTTCACTTTTCAGACAGCGGACGGAGAAACGGTATCGAACAAAGTAACTTACGTTCCAAATGCTTGCTTTGTTTCTTTTTACTGGGTTTACTGATCACTTTAATATTGCGACTAGGTAAGACGCCAAGGGATTGACCGCCCAGCTGAAGATCAAGCAAAACCTGGACCTGCCTTCGTTTCTCTGCTGCGTCCGTGATATGAAGGTGTTTGGCGACACATTTACCATAGGCGGACGAATAATGATGGAAAAATGGGGTTGCCAGACGCCCGGTCTCGGCATCAAACCACTCCAATGTACCAGACACAGGATGGCTACCCGCAATCGGTTGACTGTTCTCTGTTCCAATGCGGATCAGAAGTCCGTTGGGCTGTTGCCAGGGACCCAGCAGAAGGGTTGTCGGCGGCGGAGACAAGAACCTTAATTGTGAGGGGCGAGCCAATCAGAAACTGGGTCATTTTCGCACGCTTGACAGCCAAAAATACCTTTTTTCGGTCCCGTAACTCTTTTGTGCAACTTTACCGGTTAAGATAATGACGGTGCGTTCGCCCGATAACATGAGTCCCGACGATTCGGCAGAAAGGTATTGCTTTACCAACGGCATCCAGTCCTCGGCTTGTTCGTCTTGTGACGGAGGAGCTGAGAGCAGTAGTTCGCCTGGTTGAATAGGGGAAATGGGTGGAGAGAGGATGGATGATGATGACGAGGAAGAGGCAGAAGGGGAAGTGAGTGTGGGTGATAAGGGTACGTCATTGGTGCCCAGCAGGAACCAATCCGTATCCATCATGGCATTTTCCTGGTGATCAGGGATGACGGATGAAGGAGGCGCGCAAAAATCTGTTGTCGGCAGGTTGTCTGGAACCGTCTTGCGCCTTCGTAAAGGGCGACTTTCTTGCGATGCTATCAGTGGCTGATCAATGGGCGCATTAGCAGAAGAAGCAGATAAGGGTGCACGAGCGTTAAGTTGATGCATGATTGCGAAAAGCTGCTGCATCGAGTCATCCTCCGGTCCATTTTGATGATTTATCGCAAAGTCCTCCACATCGCTGGAGCACTTGTCCACCTGCAAAAGCGAGAGAATGGACGCCACAAAGTCATCATCCAATGGTCCTGAGCTCAGTAACGGGTTATCGCCACCCGCACTCGGCCACTCTTCGCTGTCATGCTTTCGTTTTCGACTCACGGCGTCTTGTCGGTCATCAACGTCTTGGAAGTAATCGGATAATGCAAGTGTATCGAGAGAGGAGGGCGACATGATGACGCGGACAATAGAAAGAATAAAAGAAGAAGAAGGAAGCAAAGGAAAAGATTTATCTGTTTGCGCAATCTTTAAAGCAGCTACGTACGTATCGACTGGCAGTACAACAGGTTTCCATATATGGATTGCATATTCCCCACTTTCTCACATCGCACTATCTATCTAAGACATTGTTTGATGATCAAAAGGGAAGGAACAAACCCGAAGTTTAAGCGGGCGGATGACGTTGAACCAGACTCAGCTGATCCATTCATTCGAAACCACGAGGCAACTTTCCCACGGGGAACCGATTGCCTGGTGAATCCGGATACCCGTCACTGTGGAGTATAAGTACCATGAAGTATGTGCAACAATAGTGACGACAACATAAAGAACGCTATAAAGCGGACTCGAATTGTGCAATTGGACATTTCAACACGTAACGATCGTGGCGTAAGGCAGAAATAAACAAAAGAAGCTCCAGTGGAACAAAAGCATGGACTGAAACGTAATCTCACTTTACATTTACCTGAATTTGGGCCGCAAATGACTTCTTTTTTCGGGTTCCATTGTTGTGGGGTAAGAATCCTTTTCCCGCCAATTTTTATAGTCTATGCGATTAACCATTTGGACGGTCCCTTATTTACCCAGGCCCCGTGGGAAAGTTACTCGGTGGAGGAGGAGTGTTCTAATAAGCCTCATCGTATTCTGGAATATCCGATCAGTTGTTAGAGTACTGTAAGTTGCAACTTCATACGACGCTCTGCAGTCAATGGCATCAGTTATGAGCAGTGATGGTCTCGCCAAGCATAGCCGGCTTCCACCAGCCTATTACATTTTGGACATAGAGGCGTCAAAAGAAAAGGTAACTACTTCCACAAGTCCTTGTTTTCTTTCTATATCCTCTAAACGCGCTACCTCTTCTTTAACGTTACAGCAACCTATTGTCTCCTGGTTCCGTTTCCAGCCGCCAATGTACTCTGCTCGCGGTATTTGGCTTAGACAGTTTAAATCTCAGGACAGGTTTACATGGAGAGACCACCCCATACGAATAAGGGTGCTTGGCATGTACCAATCAGCATATGGTGTAAAACTTTTGGTGGGAGGAGAAGAGGCTTTATTATATTTCAGCTAGGCAAACTATTATCAACCGGCGTTTTAGTCTTTTTTATCATTACGAGAGCTTCATACTTCATCCGTACCTGGGATAGATAACTCTCCGCGACTGTTCTGGCTCGCGTATTGACACTCAGCTTCATTTCAGAAATCTCCTTGTCAACTTCTTCCATAAAATGAACAATGAAATCCACCAATTTATGCTTGTACATTTGCTCAGTATGCGTGTTGGTGATAAGGAACGAGATATCATAACCCTTCCAAAGTTGTTACGATCAATCATAGATGTTCTTTATCAACCGATAAAAAGCTGGGTTTATTATATCTTACCTCGACGGGTTTTCTGCGAAGGATCACAAAGTTTTCAGCTCTCATCATTAGGAATCGTGCGAATTTGTGACATAAGATACGTTCGAGATCATCTGCTTGCTTGACCTTGATGCTCACACGCACAGAGTTTACAGAGGGTTCAATGAGCACCTTTTCGTTTTCATTGCGGCTAATCACAAGTGGGTTCAACAATGCTTCTTTTGACCTCCTGCAAGGCCAAGTTCAATATAAGGAATGGGCGTTGGCGTGTCTAATTCTCGGTCAAAACTTGCCCTGATTCGACTTCGGGTGTGTTGTGCCGCTCGGCAATCTGAGATGAAAAGTTCTCCAGACAAAGCGCAGCTGTCAACGTCGAGCGAACGGCGGTCAGGTATGGACGAAGTGTGTTTGACTACGTGTTCAAGACAATGAGCAAGGCATGACCATCAGACGGCGGAACCAACATCCATGACTTTCATTCACTCTTGTTCATTTCCTCCATGCCACTTTTCTCCCTCGCCATTTCTCTTCCCCATCATTTTTCTTTGGTATGCCAGACAGATGAGTGGAAAGGACATTACCATCACGCGCGTTCTATTTTACAGAATGTGCACACGAAACCTCTCAGAGCCAAGGGCATGGTGGCACTATGAGCTGCGGTGTTCCAAAAGAATGTCCGCCCTAACAGGAGGGGATGGGATTGACAACAGGAAGGATTAGAAAAAAGACCATAAAAGAATGCTGAATAAGAGATAACTTCTTTCTTATTCTGTCTGCATTCCATCTGAAGAAATAAAGCAAAGGTCCATTGTAAACCAAACCATGAACGTTCTTGAGGAATTTGGTGTCAAAACAGATAAATAGTCGACGGGAAGAAGGAAGGAGCTCTGTTCCTTCAACAGCTCCATCTCTGCTCTTCCTCTTGCTTATTCCTTCGTTCTTTCGATACCCGTTTCTCAAATCTACTGAACAATGCGTTTCACTCTTACTGCCATCGCTGCTGCTTTCCTTGCTCAAGCTGCCTATGCTCAAAGCTCTGCTGCCCACGTGTCTTCTGCCGCTAGCTCTGTTCATCAAGTCTCCTCTGCCGGTGCCCCAAGCCCTGTTTCTGCTTCTGCTCTTTACCCATCGTCGGTCAGTGCCATTAGACAAGCCGCTTCGTCTGTTTCCGCTTCCATGGCTTCTGCTAGCAGTATGAGCAGCAGGAGCAGCAGCAGCAGCAGCAGCCACATGAAGCGCGCTGGTGTCTTGGACTTCCTTGGAGGACTTATCCACGGTTTGGGCGAACACGATAATGCTGCTCCTTCTTCTGCTGCTGTCAGTGATGGTGCTTCTGCTTCTGCTTCTGCGTCTGCCTCGGCCTCGGCCTCTTCCTCTGCCGCTGCTTCTTCGGCTCCCAGCAAAGCCCCTTCGTTCGACAAGCGTGCCGTCCTTGAATTCCTTGAGCAACTCTCTGCAGGTATCCAGTCTGCCAGCGCCCACATGCCTGTGTCGGCTTCCGCATCTGCTATGCACGCATCGGCTTCTGCATCCGCCGTGCCCATGTCGGTGGTCTCGAAGCCTGCCATGCCTGTGCCCGCTTCTGCAAGTATGGTCAAGCGTGCTGAAGAACCCTCTGCCTCCTCTGGTGCTGCTCGCGCCTCCTCTGCCGCCTCTGCTCGTGCCTCCTCCGCTGCATCTGCTCGCGTGTCCTCGGCCGCTTCTGCCCGTGCCTCTTCTGCACCTGCTGCCCGTGTCTCTTCTGCTGCATCTGCTCGCGTCTCTTCCGTTCCTGCTGCTCGTGTCTCCTCAGCTGCTGCTCCTGTCCGCGTCTCCTCTGTTGCTCCTGCTCCTGCTCGTGCCTCTTCTGTTCGCGCCTCCCCGGCTGCTGTTGCAGACGAATACGAAGAAATCTTTCCCGAGAACAAGAGCCTCTTTGCCGACCAAGAAGAAAACTGGGTTGAAGATGAATACTCTGCGCAACAATGGAAGGGTCGCAACTGGTAGAAGAATCACTCTTCTTCTTAGATCTTAAGTATTGGAAACCATCATGAAAATAGTAATAACCATAATAATAACGATAATAAAGGAAAAGCAAGCTTCGTGTTTCGCTTTTGTTCAATAAATGTATGTACATGTTATATGTTTTCTATCATTGCGTTCAAAAATTGGAGCTACACATCCATCAGTTATTCTTCCCATCTTCTATTTCTTTATCTTGGTCTTTATGTTACCTTGTCTAATAGAATACCCATTGGATATCGTTCATTATCTGCTAGTGTTTTCGAAAACAAAACAACTCTGTCCTTATCAACGAGGAACAAGGCCCTAGATCAAATCACATCCTTTAGAAACACTGAGAAGCAAGTCCCCAATAAGAAAAGTTGGAAAACCTCTTGGAACTACTTGATTCCTGATCAAAAACATTCAGATGAATTGAAAAATGCCGTGTCTTGTCGGACACTGTATCCCCACATTAGCTTGGATCTTCCTTTGCAGACAAAAAGGACTACTTGCGCATAATAAATGTCGGCGACGACCTGAGGCCACAATTAGGAATTGTGGCCATTGCTCGGTGTACTAACTCTGTATCGACCGATACGGCTGCCACTGCGGTATTTAAAGCTCGGAAGTGAGGCATGTAGGATCTGGAAAATCAGGTCAGATTCAGTTGAGGACTCCTGGATCCAGCATCGCCTATTATTTACTCAATATGCTCCAAATCCTGCCGACTTTCGGGTGTGCTAGATGACAATTCACTCGTGAGCATTGTCGCTTTTGTAAACTTGAACACAGACTTACAAATCTCGCGTGTAGAAAAATAAAACAAGAAAATTCGCGTGCTGTAATATGTCAGAAATTCTGACTTGGTCAATCTCATTATTACAATAGCCATCCATTAGGAAATCATGCACAGTTTGTATTGTCGGCAGGTAAAAATGCTTTTTGTGGGCGGTTGTCGCGACTTCTTCCTCAAAACGCCTTTTCCCAATCATAATTGCCGGACAAACGAGAGAGAAAGAAAAGGCGGGTATTTGCTGCAGGCATTAGAATATTTTTTATTCGACTTCGTGCGTGCACGTGGGTTTCATTGTCCAGAAGTGTTTCTTTGATCAATCAAGTAATATCACACCTTCCTTCTCAGTATCCTCGATTTCCACTACTTCATCAGACGACACCCTCGGTCTTTTGGCTTGCGTATCCTCCATTTCTTCATCTTCACTACGTCGCCGCTTTAGACCTGACGGCTCTTTCTTCTTTTCTGTTAACAAGATGGGCTCTAATAAGCGGACCTTGGCTTGCTCCGAAGCACTGCTAGTAGATCAAAAAACCAATCAATCATTTTGTTTTTCGCTGGCGTCCATCACATATCCAACTCGTCAAAGCACATTCTTGTCTTACCCCTTTTGCAGCACCAAATCTACTTCCCGCCGGTCATCGTCCACACGTAGGATCGTTCCTTCCCGGATACTCAACTGACTCAGTGTCATGTCCAGATTACTCTCAAGATCCATGTCATAAATAACCCTGCACGTGTGCAAGTTTTTAGCACATCCCCCCTATAACATAAAAAATGATGCGCAAGTACCTAGAACCATCCATCACTGTCACGTCTTCTCCATCCATAGCAGCAGCATCTTGAGCCGTAATCACATTGTCCACTAGGTCACGTAGCTTGACCTTTTCGAAGTCTCCCACAGATACCGCAGCAGTTGCGACACGGCACACACTGCAGTCAGGGTTTGGCTTTGAGGGTTCTTCGAGTATAAGCAGCTGTGGCCTCTGCCCTACCGTAGACAAGTACGTCTAATGGACAAAGTCAGAACTCTTATTTTATCTGTACTGTATAATGAATGTCTTACCCTCTTAATCTTTTCAATATTGCCTTGTAAAACAGCAAATCCCTTCATAACAGCCACGCCCGCAATGATAGCGTTCGTGGTAGCGATTGCAGGAATAATATTACCAGCCATCGCTATTTTGTTGAAGCAAAAGAAAGAGATATCTTTAGTCAACATCCGTTTGACTGTAACAAAAACGAGGGTTTACCGACATTTGACTTCAAATCGACTTTTCTGTGGAATACTAAAGATGTGTGCCCGAATATTTGCAGTTGCAGTAACAAAATCTAGTGCGTCATCGTCATCCTTGTCGAATGACAGAATACTGCCTTCAGGAAGCGCTCGAAGCTGTTCTGATAGTCGCGTCACGCTATCCTTGAACACCTCGAAACATTCTTCCAACGTCCACACCTTTTGGTCCTTGATACCTCCGCGTGTCTCCTTTAACGACTGCAATACGGAAGGATTGCTCGACATTGTGTTATACTTCAACGGTTTGGGTGGTGTTCGGTGTTTCCACATATCCTTCATGCTCAATAACCGCTCGATATCAGACGAGAAGACCTACACAATATCGTTCATCGTCAAGGAAAATCGAACGTGCCGCTCTTCCTTTGTATCTTTTACCTTGTCAAACACGAGTTGGGGATAGGCGTCTGTACCCATGGCGGACTTGATCTTCTTTAGCTCTTCGGTTTCCCTTTTCAAGGCAGCCAATTCTTGCTCTAGCCATCATGATGAATCGTCGTGTTGGTTCATGCTCGACACCCAACAAGCTCTTTTGGGTTCCTTACCAGAGTCAGCGTCGTCTGCCTTGAGATCTTCCTCCTCTTCAGAGTTTCCAAACAGCTGACTACGTATGCACACGCAAGAGATCAATCCCAAAGGAAACCATCCTCAGGTCCCGTCCTTCTTTGCAGCTTACTTGAACAAATAGCTTTTGGCCCAAACAATACAATGAATCGGTGCACTTGGTGTACTACGGATGGTGCACACCGGGTATGTTGTAGGTGTTGGCTTCGGATAGCAGTCAAAGCATTCTGTGATGCCCTGATATCTCCAGTCAACAATACGCGGGAGCATCCCCTCCCCTCCATTCTTTCAATAGGTATACCTTTTTGATCACGTAGGCTTGGCCCAAGTAACCGGTCGTACCAGACTCAATCAAAGGAACATTGGCTGCCAAACACATTTGATTGACATGTCTTCTTGCCTCTGAAAGTGAGTCAAAGCCGAGTTTAGTGCACAAATACAGGACTGGATTTCTCATTTTGCTTGCGCTTGCCTAAATTATCCAATGCATTAAAGACGATCGTGAACCGCGCAAACCACGCGACACTGAACTGGGGTTCTTTGATATTTGCCTGGTGTGCGACAATATGGACCGTCGGGTTAAACCGAAGCGCGGATTCTCTAGCGACCTGGGAGGTACAATAAGCAACGTAACAACTTGTACAATCCGGGCTTTTCTTTCATCTTTACATGGGCTTTCGATTTCTTGACATGCTGCTTTTGAAACAAGAATTGGCGGTTTAGATTCGAGATATCAATCGTGTCCAAGTCAATCTATGAGCCGCAAAATGAGATCCACTCTTATTCTTCGCACACCGATGCTGTATAACATTACCACTTCGATGTTCTTGAATCCCGACAATACGAGATTCTTCAACAATTCACAGCCAATACCACCGGCGCCTACCAGCAAGACGCGACTCGAGGCGACTCTGGCGTACAGTGAGTCACCGAGGATGCGTGCATTGTGGCGATCACGAGCCATGGAACCGGAGACAAAGAAGAAGAGAAAAGTAAAAAGGTGGTCGGTGGAGGTGTCTTCAGTCACGTAACGACTTTATTAAGACATGAACTTAAGAAACTTGATAGCAATCATAAGGTTTACGCGATGGACGCGGATCGGTAGTAGTAATAGAGTACTCGAAGGCGAAATGAGACGTGGTATACTGAGTAACATCGGAAATTACGCTTTCACGGACATTTGAAGAATCGATCACCTCGTTGTGCTCATTTGTAAATTTGGATACGAAGTGCAGTAATAGTAGTAACAGTCTGTCGGTTGTCGTCGTTGGTGGTGGTGGCGTCAGCAAGCTGATTCAAGTACCAATTTGGATCCTTGCTTTGTTGGTGCTGTCGTTAATTCGCGTAAGATGCACCGATTTGTATAAAAGCTTGTGCCAAAATCGTTGTATTTCGACAGACGAGGCCCGCTCGTTAATGACGATACTTGTTGACTTTGAATAGTACTGTATCGCCTGATATTATACGCTCTATCAAGTGCTGCGGTTGTGTACACGGACGGTTCGTTGGTTCGGGCGCTGGTGCATCAGGATAATATTAATGTATATATACTATTGACTGTGCAGCACTTACCCATCGCTGATGTTGTTCTTACTTGACCCGTTGTTCCAGGTTCACATAACAAAAAGATAAACCCCTGATTGATATCGACAATGAAGACAGACGTGTGAGGTGAATGGAGGGAAAACAGGATCATCAATGCAAGAATCGCAAGAACATTAGCAGATCAGACTGTCACGTACCACCCGTAACATAAGAGATGAGCCATCCTGGTACTGCAGTAAGCAGTATCGTGCGTCTGAAGCGATGTTTTCGCTGATGACATGGTGCAAAATAAAAGAAAATTTCTTCTGGCAGAGGCCTTTCATACATTAGTGCGATGGCTGTGAAAACCATTCCAAGTTTATGAATTTTGACCCTTGTGTTTTCTTGTTTAGTTTCGCTGATTGCAGACCGCCGTGCAGTAGAGTTGGTTGGTGTCTTTCATCGTTTATTCATAACAGCATTGGAATACTAAAAGAAAAAAATATAATAAACGCGATTAAGTGTTCAAACGCTGACACACATCAAGCGCGAAGGACTTGGTCTTGCTCTAAGAGGAACAGCCACCACGTTCACGTTATGCGAGCAGCTTGCCTGGCATGATGATGGATACAGATCTAATAACATGTACGCTTATTTATTGATGAGATGGTGGCGCTTGTACCGTTGGAACATGCTTTGTCAGTTGCGTCCGTTAACTGACGTCAGTGGCTCCCCACTGTCGTCATCATCATCCATCGAACGTATCATATGCACTGACAGCTCACTAATGCATGCGACACCTTTGGTCGCCCATGACTTATTATATATGTATTTCACGTAAAAGAAAAAAAGCCTCCAGGTCATGGCGTCGAAATGATTTTCACCTTCTTGTAAGAAGCATCCCTGCAATGATCGTCAAGGATTCGCTTGTTCTTATTCTTCTTGAACAGATCGATGATAAATGAGATTTGGTTGTAGACTTCGGTAAACAGGCCGCGAAGGACACAGTACACATGCTTGCGTTGCTGTTTATCGAACATTGATACCGGTAATGTGCAACGGTCAACCAAGCCGAATCTATAGACACCTTTGGCATAATCCATGCAATATATGTACAAGACGGACCCCTGAATTAACAGTCGTTAAATACAGATCAGTTGTCTAATCGCCCTTTGGATTACCTGCTAATTGGTATGAATACAGCTTGATGTTCTCCAGATCGTCAGCCGTTGCGTTGGGAATTTCGTCAGCAAATCATCCACAAACACTCCCTTGAACCAAGAGCGCATTTTATAAGATCATCGTGCCATTGTTTCCAGTTAGGGCATTTCGGCAGCCCGCCCGAGATCTCGCCGACCAAAGCCTCAGGCTTCCCACGACAACGCCTTGCTCTTCACAACGTAATCACATTTTTTTCCGGCTGGTGCTCGGTTTTGTGGATCACTGTGAATGGATTTCCATGTAATAACGGCCAAAGACGATGACGTGGCACTCGCCCCGCACGCCTAATCGTCCAGCCGTGACAAAGGAGGCTCCAAGACTCTCCCAACGCAATCGCAGACTCAAAAGGCTTCCGATCTTGGCGGCGCGATGATGTCCAGACAGATTTGCCGCCTCGCACATGGCACCATGACGTTCGCATGCAGCGATGAAAGGCAGAATGCCTTTAAGAAAAGAACAGAAAGCAAGAGAAAAAAGGCAAATGAACAGAAGCGAGTTTTCCGTCCATTTTATACGGCCTGATGATGTCAGCCATATGTTTCATGCAACTTGTCTGTTTCGTGATTCCGGGCAAAACTGAATCTTCACTTGTTATCGAAAATCTAGATTGGCCTTTGGCTTTCAGAAGCAGGTTTCTAATGGTATCGGGCGCACGTCCATCATTGTCAATTTTATTGTTTCTGCACTTGTGTGTCCTTCATATAAGATCCAGCGTCGTGTGAATGATAATTATCACCGATACCATAAGTAATGACTTACTTGGAGGCTGCTCTCTTGTAATCAATTTTAAATCCCTTCGCGATCTGAGTAAGGTTGGCTTCGTCAGTGCTCAGGAATTGAAAGATCTCGCGCAACGTGGGTGCAATTGTCTTCTTCTTTTGAACTATGCGATACAAATCGCGCTGGAAAGATTCCACGCCATTTGTTCTTGTCCCATCGTCGGCAAACTGTGGGACCAAGACTTGGCGCGATTTGAATATCATTGACATTTCTGGACGTAGCCACCACTTAACCCATGCTTTTGCTTTTGGGAAAGCCTCCTCAAGCGACTTCACAGCGGCTTCGAAAACATGCGTGCTAGTGGTCGACTGCATTGTGTCCGTGAACTCGATGAATGCTTCTTGTTGGTCTGCCGGTACGATAGCACTTGATTTTGCGAACTCTTTCAAAGGACTGTTTCGAATGGTGGTAACAGCGTTCCAAATACGCGTCTGGACCATTTGCGCTGACAGGAAACATCTTGTTGAAAGCGCGGCAAAAGCCCTCGCGTTGGGCTTGAGAGAAGTCCATGATCATTCCGAAAAGACTGGGCTAATCCTCATCATCTTTAAGCCCGAAAGTTCTTAGCATCGCGGTAAAGTAGGATTTATTCTGCCACGGCGCACATGGACGTCGAATAATTCCACAGGTTGTTTGGTCCGCAAGTGACCTTTCCTGCTGTTTTCCAATGATCGCCCCACAAGCCAAGGAAAAGCAAAGCAGTCAATCAATGCAAACTCAATGGCTGGCCCCGCAATGCCACGAAGACTGCCCTCTATGTCTTGCTGGGTAAATGCCATTTTCTTCTACGCAAATAGAACGCAATATTTTCCGTCGTAATTGTACTTTACTGGCTGACAAACAACGCAAATCCAAAGATCAGCGCAAACTACTTAAACATCAGCGAACAAGTTTTTAAGAGTGCAAACTCAACTCACCCGTTTGAAATGCCGGGTGTACGCAATGTGTCTTAGAGGGTAGCGCAAACCACTTTTGTCATGAGCGCAATTTACACAGCCAAAGTCAATCTGGACCTGAGCACAAATTTTCCCTTCATGGGAGCCAAAAAACTATGCTTGTCGCAAATCTCCAGGAAAAAATCCAGTAAACTTGAGGAATCGGTTGATACAGGAAACGTACTTAATGCTATCATAATCAGGGATAAAAAAGGGTAGGTTTATTGCAAGGCTTATCGCTTCTTTGTGGTTCGTGGCTTGATATCCTCATCTCGTACGGCGTGCAGATAAATCTTATTCGGGTTCGTAGGCAATGCAAATTTATAACCCTGACGCCAAAGCCATTAATACGTCTTGAAGCAAGCAACCTGCACAGGATCTCAAACTTACTTTTGACCAGTCATAGCTTACTGCGTAGGCGAAAATAGTGCCATTACGGTTAAACGTCGAACAGGGAATCGTGCCGTTGACATTTGAGAAGCCCTTCAAACGCTGTTTCGATTCCTTGTCCCAGAAGCTCACTGTACCGTCTGAACCAGCTGTCGAGAACGTGCCATAAAGAGGATGAAAGTTGATTGCGTTCACCGAATAGACATTCTTGGAGTCATCTCTGTGACATTTGAAAGAGAAATTCTTGCTGCAACGAGTGTGAAGCTTTAGCGACACGAGGTCAAAGCTGCAAGTAGTAATTTTGATGCGAACTTACGATTGGTCTTTGTCCTCGACATACTGTATACCTACTCGACCTTCGATGGAACCAATAGCGTATCCTTTGTGGTCAGGGAAACACGAGACGACTCTTGTTTGCCACTTTAGTGGTGACATAGTTTGCTAATGTTGTTGTCGCCGAAAATAATCAACACTCTGCAAGTCGCGATGTGAGTTTTTGAAAAAAGAATCTTACTTTAAAGATGACTGTGGGATTATTGAGGTCGAATATGCAGACATGCTTTTCGGCCGTTGCAGCCACCATAAGCGGCCCTGATGAATCCAGCGCATAACATCGTTCTGGTAATTGAATCGTGCCGATTGGCTGAGGCGAACGCAAGTCCCAATACTTCAGCGTTTTATCCCAACTGCCAGTCGCCAGAATTTGTTGCGCTTGATCAAGAAATTTCACGCATTTGATGGGCTCAGCATGCTGCGCAACTTGTGTTGTCTGGCCCGTTGTGATGTCAAACATTCTGCCGGCTTTATCTGCACCACCCGATGCCACTTTGGTACCGTCCTAAAAAAGCCGTTCTGCTATATGAGCATACTTTGAACTGTCAGAATATAGCTTTACAAAGCGCGTTTTCTTCACCTTGCTCCAGTCAACGCTTAGTACTGGACCCTCATGGGCGTAAGAAGCTTTTGGAACAGTATTGCCAGATGGCTGAACTTCGTATATCCGGACCTGACAACAGTTGCAGTGAGAAAAAAGCACCTTCTCTTTCTCCTCCTTCTATGACCGGAAATGCGGTACCTGATTGTCCCACGACGACACAGCTAAATAGTCGGCTTGTGTTGAAAACGCGAGTCCGGAAATGCCATCGGTAGGTGGTGATGCTACCTAAAGCAAAATTGTACCCTCGTTAATCGGCCGTGCAAAGATTTGTGCTTTTAATCCAGTCCATGTCCCCACTGCAAGCCGGTGGTAAGGATCTATCCGTGCACTTTGCAGTAACCAAAGACTGCTGGCAAGAGGTTTTCGAATGTGTAATTTGTCTACTTGCCTCGAAATCTTTAGGATCCATCAAGAACAGGAAAAGTTAGATTTGGAGGCACACGCAGTACTCTCCAGTTTTCACTTCCATTCAAGTCACCGTCACACTTGCACTTTGACCTGTTTGATGCCATGCAATGGTCCCTATTGGAAACCATATATACTCGATCTAATTGCTATACCTCATGGTCAAATCATCAATCTTGCAGCTTCCAAATGTCTCGTTTCTAATGTTGTCCGGATGGGACAAGTTGGGATACATATAACTTGCATAGCACTTTCTCGTATCTCCGATTCACTCTCTGCATCCTGCTTCATGAAGAGAACTTTACAACGGGGCCTGTGAATCAATATCGACGTGTCTTTCTTCGAAATGACGCACCGGAAGCCCTGTGGACAAGATGCTTTCTTAATCTTGTACCACTATGTTGGAGATACCGAATACTTTCGTCTTAATTTCACACTTCTGGTCCCAATGAATGTGGTCAAGACTTCGCCGATGACATGGTTGGACACTGAGTGAGATACGTCAGACATGTTGCTTTGGCTATACAGGAATCAATTTTGGTTAGCTGTATGCCCTTGTCTACCTTGAGCTTTACACTACTTCACAAGCACCTCTGGTCGTCTTTGACGCGACTTCTCTTTTCCCTAGTGCTGTGTTCAACAGCTGCAGCCTTACACTCTCAGTTGCCCTGACATCCCAAAGAACAACAAACCGCTTGTGATTTGCAAATGTAACCTGCCGTATCATTTTGTACTTTTTGGCACAAGTTCTAAATGATAAAGCATTGCAAAGTTTCTGGCATAATAGCAACGCGTGATCCAGCAAAAGTTTCGTTATCTACGGATGGTTACATCGAGTTAAACTGTATATCGGGATAAATGTTCCACCTAGTCAGTGTCTGTCAGCACTTTTTTCTTATATTCGACTGTGTATCTATGCCTGGAAAAAGCCTGACAATGTCAGCAATAGCCGTCTCTGTCGTGCCGAGCACTCGGGTCATCGCTGAAATGCTAGAACAGTTAAGACAGCCGATACTTCTGGACTGCCGGTATACTGTATGCGCTATGCACATGTCTACACTAAAGCTACAGTTCCCTACAGCTGGTGGCGGGCGACAACCATATCATCCCCTTCAATGACAGTGACTCGCGGAACGTAGCAAAACAAGCCCGAGGCGAGATTAATACATGCCATTTTCGGTATCTGCATTTGCTCTATAACGTGACAAAGCGTGCGTAGTGGTGCACGGAAATCTTGAATGGATTCGATGGACGCAATTGGAATGGTTATGGGAAGTCGCTGTAAAATCTGAGTGACTGTGGTTATGGGTCACACGAAGTGATTAAGTAATCACTCTTCTCCACATCTCTTTTTGCTCACGCGTGCTTTTACTGACTTAAGGAAATCGTGTCTGCTTCCTTTGGTCAACTTCTCGGTCATTTGCTAATTAAAATGGAATTTTGGCAAGCAAGATTTCCGTATTTTTTCCTGCTTTATATGAATTGGCAATTAAACGTCTTTTTCAGCAAAAACAGGAATGATGATCCGTCTGTTTCCGGGAAATTCGAAGGATATTTGGAGGCTTGTTCCGCGGACCTCACGAATTTGGCTGATCTGGGCCTGGGCTTTGTCTTTCATGTAACAATGCAATTACCCCGCGCCCAGAGTTCCCACCGAATCACAACGCTGGTTTTCTCCGTGGGGAAAGCTCCATGTCTGGATTGCAGCAACCCTTATGTCAGCAAATCCTTCTGTTTCTCTCTCTGTGTCTCTTGTGATTCCTTGTTTTTTCCCCTTTTCCCGTGTATAAAAGCAAGTTTTTCTTTCGGTTTTCTTGATCTTCTTTAACCCTCACCTTTTTGTCTACCTCTACTTGCCTCCCCTTTTGTCCCTTCTAGCCACTGAAAGACAAATAGAACTATGGGCTTAGCAGGGAAGATAGCAAACAATGTTTATGTAAAGTTTTCGCCACCATCTGGACAAAAAGAAAGAAGAATCCAACCAAACTATTTGATTACATAGATCATTGGCAGTTTTGCTGCCATTGCAGGCATCATGTTTGGTTTTGATATTGGAAGTAACTCTGGTGTGATCGGGACTCATCAGTAAGTTCGCCTTTTAGAATGCTTGATCCGCAGGACATATGAACCGACTTTTTTGACAAACAGGTATCGAACCTACTTCAATTATCCCGATGATCTGCTTCAGGGTGGTATCAACGGTGCCCTTAGTGCTGGTTGCTTCGTCGGTGCCTTGCTCGCTGGTTTTCCTGCCGATAAATTCTCCCGAAAGTTCACTCTGATCGGTGCTTCTGCGTTATTTGTTATCGGATCAGTCTTTCAAGCTGCTTCAAATGGTGTTCCTCTTCTTTGCGTTGGGCGTGTATTGAACGGTAAGTTAGACACAAAAAGGTTAAAGAGAAGTTGTAGAAAGATCCACGTGACAATTGCTTTTAGGTCTTTCCGTCGGCGTCACGTCTATGGTCGTACCTTTGTACCAGTCAGAAATTGCTCCCAAAGAAATTCGTGGTCGCATCGTTGCTGTCCAGCAATGGAGTATTACTTGGGGTATTATGATCTCGTACGTACCTTGATTGGGAAGCACATGACACACAAAGTGGGTCACTGACCCACCCCTGCAATGCCTAGGTTCTGGATTCAGTATGGTTCACAGTTTATCGAAGGTTCAAGTTACACCGCTGCTTTCCGTATTCCATGGGCTGTACAGTCGGTTCCAGGTATATAACAACTTTCATTGTTCGCCTCGATGACCTTGTTTTTCACTTACATGCTAACGGTATATTCTATGATGACACTATTGTAGCCCTCATTTTGGTGTGCGGCATGTGGTTCTTCCCTCACTCACCTCGTTGGTTAGCCGACAAGGGCCGCATCGAAGAAGCCCGCAAGGTCCTTGCAGACATCCACGGCAACGGTGACGTGAACCATCCACGTGTCTTGATGGAAATGGCCGAAATTGAAGCTGTCATCAAGTTTGACCGCGAGCAGGCCTCGCATCGCTATAGCGATCTTTTGCAGCCCCGCTATGCTTACCGTGCTTTCTTGGGTGTCTGTTTGCAAATCTGGCAGCAACTGACTGGCATGAATATCATCATGTTTTACTGCGTGCTGCTGTTCGAGCAAGCTGGTATCGGTAACAGTCAAGAAGCTACTCTTTTGGCCTCCGGTATCAACTACGTCGTGAACGTCGTCATGACTGTGCCAGCTATCCTCTTTGTTGACAGATGGGGTCGTCGCCCAACCATGATCTTTGGCGCTCTCTTGATGTCTCTCTTCTTATGGATCGTCGGCGGAGTGATGAGCACTGGCTACTGGTACCAAGACCCGACGGACAACTACAAGTGGAAGATGACCATGTCCGATCACACGCGTGCCAATGGTATGGTAGCCTGCATCTATCTTTTTGTCGCGTCCTTCGCCACTACCTGGGGTCCTCTTGGCTGGATTTACCCTGCTGAAATCTTCCCTCTTCGCATTCGTGCCGTTGGTGTTTCCTTGTCTACTTCTGCCAACTGGCTTTTCAACTGGGTGTTGAACTTTGTTGTTCCTATGCTGATGCAGCGCTTGCGTTTTGGTCTTTACATGCTCTTTGCCGGCTTCAACTTTCTCATGGCTGTCCATGTTTACCTGGCTTACCCAGAAACCAAGGGCTACACTGTAAGTTTCGGTCGACAGGGAAAAGATGCCCTTCTACTCTTTGCTGATCTGTATCCCTGATAGCTGGAAGAAATGGACGTTGTCTTTGAGCACAGTCCACGCAAGAAACTGGACCGTGCCTGGGTCGAACAAGTTGTTGCTGAACGCTCAGGTTGCGCTCATGAGAAGGCTTCTGTGCAAGACAAGGCCGAAGACATGGCATAAAAAACGCAAGGTCATGGGTTGTCGAATATCAAGCCTTCATAATTCTCTCACGTTGTACGCGTATACACCCTCTTCTCTTATTATAGTCTTACCATACTAGTTTTCCAGTGTACTTCTTTCTATTCAATTAATACATATCCCCTGTACGCTAACTAAATAAATGATACTAAACCGCTATTTCAATATTCCGTTCTCCTTTCTTTGGATGCGTTAACAAAAGCCAGTCTGAAGGGCTATCGTGTCTCCCTGTGATGATTCAGGATTAACTGTGATCGTTCAGTATTAACATACAATTCCCGTAAGTAAGAATAAAACGCTATAGAAGCTGACGAAAGGTGAGATTAAGTCTCCATGCGAAAACTGACTTGCACTCAGCGCGAGAGGAAACTACCCGAGTGCATGCTGTGAGAAAAATCCAGCGCTATTACAGGTACCAAGACGCAGAGGGATCTATTACAGTTTCAAGGTGCTTCCTTTAATTGAAAAAACTTGCTATTCCAGGTGATCCACCATTATCGTGGTACATGTGCTATTGTGGGACAGAAGCCCTGTAGGGTCCAAAGGGCCATAATATGGGGAAAAGCTTTAGCCGTAAGCATTATTCGTGAATATTCATGAGTAAAGCAGTGACAGTGTACTGCTGTATTCGACTGGGGTCCACAGTGTTAGAAGACGGTGTTTGCTAAGCAGTGGCAAGGTACGGAGCAAGCTGTGTTTGAAAATACTAAGGGCAAGGAAAAACAGAGACCGTGAACGAAGCTTCGTAGAAGCGAGTAGATACGGCAAAATGTCAGCTGGCAAAATCATTCGGCAGCTACTTTTAGAAAATGGACCCATGACGACCAACGCACTGGCAAACTACATCCCAAAGCATCCTCAGGAACTCATTTCCAAATCGCACCTGAAGCGAAAAATTTTGTTGCCAATGAAAGAACAAGGCGCCTTGGTTAAAAAGATCCATCGTCAACCTGCCGAACTCAAGAGCATCACAGAAGCTGAAAAGAGCCGCAAAGAAGTCTTTGTATGGATGCTCCCTGAACAACTACCGAACAAGACATCGTAGAAGAAAAAACGATCAACAATTGAAATCACTTTTCCTCCATTAGACCTGCAACGCAACTTCGCCTCCCCGCTGAACATCCGTGACAATAAAGCATATCTCTGTTCTTTGTCTTTTGTGAATACTTTGTTCTGAAATCTTGACCCGGCAGACGATGTTCCTACTGAACGAAATATGGATGCCTATACGCCAACCTTGGATAATATGTAAGGAATGGCAACATTACCCGTATTCATTCCATAGCGTTCTGACACTGCTTCCCTATTCCTGACCTTTAACGAAGAGAGATTCCAGGACTAACGACAGAGACAAGGGTTCTTCCTGACAGTTTCTCGGGGTTATTGACGATAAGAAGGTTGCAGTTGCCTTTTGCACAGGCACAGGAACGAAAGAGAATTCCATGGTGTACCATAAAATTGGTTAGAGGGCTTATAAAGAGTAGGGTTCGCCACTTGATTCGACTCGTGAACCCTAATAAAGAGACGACTTGGAATCATCAGAGGAATATTCTTTGTTATTGCTGTCAAAAGAGTGAGAACAAAAAAGGCTCTGATACAGAAGTCGACCTGTTCTTGAAGCGTCATGAAACATTGCTTTTGATGCCGAACCCTATTGTTTTGATGACCTATCGTCAAATAAGCCGCATTCCGCAAAAAACAGTGGGAAAGCTTCGATTTTATTGCCACGTCAGCATGTACACACATACAGCATTTCTTTGAAGATGTTCGAGAAAAAAACCTGATTGGCTGGAAAAGGCAGCACGGTCAAAGAATGATTGCGCAGCACTTCTCTTTTGTCCCTTTGACGAAACTTCCTAATGTCTACAAACAACAACAATAACGACTTCAGTGACGACATTCAACCCGCACGGCAAACAAACCGGATCAGGGGGCCAACATCAGCGTTAAGCAGTTTCTTGCGTGTATGCTCATGCTTGCGGCTTTTTCTCCGTTCCGAGATCCAAGCTATTGATGGTTGCTTATGTACCACAGGAACATGGCATTAGAGTCGAGAATCGCAGTCGGCGGATAATGCGTCAGCAAGAAGCGCTTCGACAGCAAAACGATAATCCTCAGCAGGCTGAAAACCGGACCGCAGGAGACAATTCGACCGTCAGCAATCCCTCTAGCGTAAGAGAAAACTCTACTCAACAGAACGCCACCAGCATTCTATATACACCCGAAAGTAGTACTCGAGCACAGGCACTTGAAACTACCGGGAAACGCAAAAAGGGGGAGGATGACGATCAGGCTAGTGATGACGATTCGATGCCTGGACCATCCACCCGGAGATCACAGCCAGGTCGAACAAGAATCTTGTTCTGTATCAAATGCAAGAGTCGCTTTGCCTCTTCGACGACTAGCGTCGCAGACGATTCAGAAAATAGCAAGACTTGCCCGTCTTGTTTGGCAGGGAAACCAGTTCAGAAGCCGAAGAAAGCAGCAGCAGCCAAGAAGCGGCGTATTCAGGGCAGCACATCTGTGGACGGAGGACAAGTCCCAATGCTGCAGGACATATGCATTGATGTAAATTGATGTCTGATTAGCATCAGTGGCCTATTAACAATGGATTTCTGTGATCGTTTCCATGTAGATTGTTGCAAGATACATTGATGACGTGGAAGCTTTGGGAGAAATAAGTTTCCAAAGCATGGACAAACTTGCCAAGATCATCTGCCGCAATCGCAAATTGACGAACCAGACTGCCAGACTTTTCCTTGAGCCGCGTGTGATCGACTTGAATCTTTATGACTGCACAAGTAAGCAACTAACGGGCATAGTGCGTAGACACAAACTGACTAAATATGGTATCCAGACTTGGACGAGACAGGGCTTATGAATGTTGCTGATTTCTGCCCATATTTGAAGGATCTGCGGCTAGTATATTGTGGACGAATGACTTCCAAGGTCATTGAAAGCTACGCTACGCGCTTGCGGGAGCTGCGCTCTATCGATTTGTCAGGACCGTTTCTAGTCAGCGAGCAGGCCTGGATCAGCTTTGCCGAAACGGTCGGAAAATCGTTAGAGGGTTTCAAATTGAGCTACACAGCACGATTTAACGAGGAATGTCTCTCTGCGCTTGTCGAACATTGTCCGGATCTGAGATCTCTCAAGCTTACCGGTATTGGCGGCATAACTATTGATTGGTTTAGTTTTATCTCGAAACTAAACAATCTGAAAAGTTTGGAGCTTGAATGGCCGCCGGAAAAGCGAGGTGCTACAGCTGCGTCACTTGTTGAGCTATTAAGTAACGTCGGTAAAGGGCTTACGGAACTGTCTCTAATCGGATTTTCCGATATCGACGGTGATGCTTTGGCACAAGGGATATTGGATTTTTGCCCGAACCTGACTAGGCTGAATATTGCCAGTTGCAGCGGTGTATCTTCTGAAGCCATCCAAAAGCTATTCCGTGAATGGAAAACACAGCGCGAAGGATATGGCTTGCAGTCGTTGAATATATCACGGTGCTTGGAGCTCGATGACGAGGCCCTGAAAGCTATTCTTCTGCACTCGCACAAAACTCTGGAACATTTAAACATACACAGCTTGGATAATATCACGAGCGCAGGATTGGAGCTACTGGCAGGAAAGGGTGAAGGAATGGAGGGCAAACACTGCGGTGCGCTTCAGACGTTGGACTGCGGCTTTGTCAGGTCAATGGATGACTTCGTGCTCCGAACTCTGATTGACAGTTGTCCGTCCTTGAAGCACGTCCTTGTATGGGGATGCCATCAGGTACAGTATCATCGCATCCGCTATCTACGGAATGTTCGCTGTTAACGCTAGTCCCTTAGTTAACACACCATGTGCAACTTCGACCTGGTCTTCGTGTCGAGGGTCGTGAACAATCATAGCGTAATTTCAGTATGTAGACTTTAAGTATTACAACAACATGCTAGTTAAATTATATGTGGAAGACGTCGTTACTTAGCTTACAGTACAGGTTGAGAAAGTTACTGGCGCAATTTTTGCGAAAGTGAGCGGGTATAGTGGACCATTGTCATTGAACCGGCATCTTATGATTGCTGCGACTGGCTTATCTCTGTGTATCAAAGTTGACTGGTCCTTTCGCCGAAGGAATGCAGGGAGGTGCTCATTATTATTATGTCTTTGAAGGAGGCATAGATCCAAAAGAACGCAAACGCCCAACAACCGACTTAAGAACATATCCTGTTGTGGGTTACATCTAAAATGGATAGGTCGATAGTGGTTTTTGTAAAGTTCGAACCTGTTTCGCTGTTGATGTTTTTCAAAAGTGATTAACGTTTAGTGGATAAAACCGCACCATTAAAGGAAGCCTTCTGTTCCTAGTTTTTAATGTCTAGATTCTCGGCAGCAGCTCCGGTAATCTCTTCAAAACTACAACAATCTTTTCTCGCAATGTCACCGTCAACAAAACTACTATTTTCGACAAAAGAATCAGTTACAACGAGTTCGTCAATCGACGAAAATGCAACTCAAGGATCAAGCGAAGATCCTGCGCCGACCAGCGGGATCGATGCTGGCGATGTGTTACAGTTAGCAGTGTCACCAAAGAGAAAGCCAACAGAAACCTACTTGGCACTCTCGGAACAGCCTTCTAAAGAGCTGCCAGCTACCGAAGCGCCAAAGAAACTGCTTATCTTGGACCTGAACGGCACACTTGTATCTCGCACCAGGTTTCGCACAAGGCACAACGGCATGTACGTTCGACCGTACCAAGACGATTTTCTCGATTACGTCTTCGACAATTTCTGCGTCATGGTATGGAGCTCAGCCCAGCCGCATTCTGTGAACTCCATGTGTGCATTGTTTGAGCAGTATCGGAAACAGCTTACGCTGACGTGGGACAGGACAACATTTGGGTTGTCTAAGTCAGCCTATCACGAGAAGTCGCTGACGATCAAGGACCTTGAGAAAGTGTGGGCCGCGTTTGATGGACAACCTTATGACGCCACCAACACCATTCTTTTGGACGACTCACCGAAAAAAGCCGTGCTTCAGCCTTATAATAGTATCCACCTTCGTGAATTCAATCACAAGTCCAGTAGCTTTCAGCAATACGGAGAATGCGAATTGTTGCATGTTATGAGGTACTTGGAGCAATTACGTCTGCAGAGCAACGTGTGTAACTACATGCGTCAACATCCTTACAAGAGCCCAGATCCGCAGCAAACGGTCAGCGAGAATAGTTTCATTTCGTATCATTATGCGTTTCATTCTGGAGCACGACGATGCGCATACGACTTTAAAGAGAGGAAGTATATAACTTCAGAAGAATCGCCAGAGGCAAAGGAGCCCGCAGCAGTATCCATTTAATTACTATTATTCACTAATTATGACCATTGCATTCATGTCCCTCGTCGTGTCCTCCTTCTTTCTAGTGGCAGTGATTCCAGTCCTTGCCATGTTTGCCGTGCTTAACGGCAAAAGAAGAAATAAATTTGCCGTTCTAATTGCATAACCTACTTTGTTGCTTAGTTTGTACCCTAACATGTTTGCAGCCCCCATTGGCACCGGCAGCAGGTACTCTAGAAAAAGGATGTCGTTCATTCTGTCAAGACCTGATGGTAAAACCACCAAACAGCTGCTACAGTAGACCATTTGATTTTCACCTCTTAAGGTCGCTGACTTTCGAGAATTATCTACGCGACAAAGACAAAGCGTTGCTATACCGACAGTAAATGCGCGGTGGTTGCTTTCAAAAGATCTATTTCATCTCATCCTTTTTCACGTGATTACTTATCGGACAACATTATACGCCTTATCACCATCTATCCTTACTCCTTCTGCTACTATAGGACATTGACCAATGCAGCATATCAAAAGAACAGATAAAAGAATAATGCAAAATAATACTAACACTTGTCACGGATAAATCTGATGGTAAACCTCTCAGGTGGGCTTTTCTTCCTAGGTTTTGACATGACTTATGCTTATGAGACATACCTAGGTGTGTAACGCATGCTTACACCTTGTCAACGGTGGTCACGTGGGACGGGATACCCCACCATGATGTAACAGAATGTTGAAAACTGTCATACACTTTGGCAAAGGGATCTGAATGCCGTAAAGAACATGTTCTTAATAGCTGATTCTACTTGGCGAGGGGATGGACGACTGCACATGTTTTGCGAACCGCAACAATCGAATATCGCCACTTCGAATGTGGTTTTCTTATTTGTCTAGCGATGAAGATTTAGATATTTACCTTGTGGTAACTTCGCTGCTATCCATGCGGTCTGCTAATAAAGCGCGCTTGCGTTTATGCCTGGATTCTTCTTCGTCGATCCAGTTCATATCTTCATCATCTTATCACCGCCGCCAACATCGATTTGGTCGTAGCCGTCGTTTGTTCCAGCTGTTAGGCTCGCTATTCTCGATGGTATCAATGGCGGTAGGTACATTGCTAGCAATACTGCTGGACTCATTGGCTCCAAACTCGCGTCTGATAACGCTTGACCGTGGTTCTCCCGGATCATGTGGTCCAGCGATCTTTTCCCTGCAAGGCTTTGAAACAGAAGAAAGAAGCAGACCGAGACCGGCTTATTTGTGTGCAAGAACGGCAAGCATCTCGTAAACATCGACGATAATTTGAATATCAGGCTGTCTAATTGATGCAACCTATGATTTTCAAGTTATGCATCTTATCTTTGTCCAACGAGTAATGGTACATTCTTCCGGTTTCGATGTTCTATTGATTCAAACTCTCACGATGGCTTATGCGATTGATAGGGTTTTCCCCTCTTCCTGTGGGGAGGTGGGCCTGACCGCGGGCCTTGACGGCTCAATTCGAGCTCCTGTAAACACAGAAGCTAGGAAATGCTCCGTGGAGACTTCGGATAAATGAACAAGTTAAGCCGACGTTCTGTTTCCTGTGACTGACTACGGACCTGGTTGGATGATCAAAAGATGCCTATCTAGTGCTTATTGCAGAATCTTTAATGGCTTTTGGCTGAGGAAGTTGACTGCATAATACAGTATTATATTGCAAAAAAAACAAACTCATAGTCGTCCGAAGATCTCTGTTTTCTGCAAACTAAACGCTGAAACGACGATATCCAAGACGATGAATAATCAGAGGCACGTGTTCTCGGCACAGCACCACCGCCACCAATGTTTATTACTAAGCGATTACATGGTACACTTAAGCCGTGGCTTGCTGCGGAGGTGCTGAACCAGCAGCTGGAGTCGCAACGTTCTGAGCCTTCTGTTTCTGCGCCCGTTTGCTCTTGTAGTCCTTGATGGCTGATCGAATAGCGTCCTCAGCAAGCACTAGAGACAAAGATCGCTTTGTTTAGCATATGACCCATAGATATAAGCCATTCTCTATCCTCCACCACTTACTTGAGCAATGCAACTTGACTGGTGGAAGGCAAAGCTCCTTTGCGATTTCTGTGTTCTTGATTTGACCTGCTTGTTCCAAGGTTAAGCCTCGGACACGTTCGGTAATGAAACTGCTGGAAGCGATAGCAGAACCGCAGCCGAACGTCTTGAACCTGACGTCGACGATTTTGCCCGTTTCTTCGTCAACCTTGATTTGGAGCTTCATGACATCACCGCATGCAGGTGCTCCCACCAGGCCTGTACCGACGTTATCTTCATTTTTGGGGAAAGAACCGACATTGCGAGGGCGCTCGTAGTGGTCCAACACCTATTTGTTTATTTATCCCAACCACAGGTACATTACCGATTAGAAAACCCATGCCGTTTCAGAATTCCCGGGAGCTTACCGGAACCATACCTTTTGGTGATAAAGGCGCACAACACCGGCTGCAGATAACGGTCGCTGGATAGCACGAGCAGAAGAAGACAAGGTTGTCAACGTCGAACGCAACATGTTTTATGGTGGGGGTAAAAAGAGAGAGGGAAGAGCTTCAGATCCCGCCAAGCTATTACGAAAAGCGTTTTCGGACTCCGCTATTTGAGTCAAGTTTCTTCTGCTTCAAACTTATATTTAAATGTCATGGTGCCACTAACAACAGGAGCACCCATTGTCAACGCAGCAAATCCAGGAAATGTATTAAAAAAACCGGCGCGCCCGACATGTGCATCCTATAAAGAGGCTCTTACAGCCGCGATCGTTCGACGACTTTGCCGTTCATTGATCACGATCTACGCGTTTTCGCTTATTTTCACGATTCTCTTCCAGGCAAGATTTGGTATGCACTATAACACTGGCCTTTGTTCGATTTCGGTATTCATTTCTGCATTCTTCGATTACCATAGCATGGCCAACGAACTTCTTGTCCTGGTCTACATTCACGTACTCGATCGCACTCTTTGTGTTCCTGGCACCCCTGTTTGGTTTTCGACTCTTGAAAACGACATGTAAAATTTCAGTGGCTCTTGGAAACGACTACAGTAGCTCGAGCTGAACGGATTACCTTTTTTTAGTATGGCAACCAGTTCCTCCAAGTGAAGGCGCAGAATTCTTAATGAAGGCAACAAACCCGGACAATTGGATCGTCATAAGCGCATACGCCATCTCGAGTCTTCTCATTATTCGATTGTATTGCAGTCACTTGGTTGGAGAGACATACACGGATGAGTTTTTCGTGTATCCTTATGGGTAAACCGGTCCTTGTAAGCCAAAGGTATTCTGCGCCGCAGCCATATTTAATGGCATGTTTTTTCAACTAGTCAGCGATTCGGTGCCAGACAATTGAACCAAGATAATCTCTTCATTTCGTTGTATGCACTGGTGCTTGGTGCTGGTTTCGGTGTCAGACGCATTTGGCGATGTGATCAAGTTCTACATATTCCTGCTGTCCAGGTATTTACATTATGGATAACCAAGAAACAGCTGACGCGCTATTGTTACTGAGCTTAAATTGTATTGATCAGCAACCTGCTGTGATGGCGTTAAAGTTGAGCTTGTCAACGGTTATCTGGAAAGGAACTAGATGGGCTATAAAGACATTCTGGCCAATATACGCGGTGTTTATTATATTCAATGGCTCCCTTTATCGGCTCATTGCAAGCTTCTTTGGCACGTATACCAAGTACGCGACGATAATTTGCTTTCTTTGTTTTGTGATAGCGCAACTGAATTGGACTGTCCAAGGATGTTAGACACACCTGTCATTGGCTTCAGCTGGTTGAACTTGCGCCTGTTTCTGCGCCTGATCATTGGGGGTTCCCTGACCGCGTCCTCTTGGGAAATGCTGGATCGTATATTTGATGTGCTAATTCCAGTGGTAAGTCTTGCAAAACACGCGTAAAGAATACTAAAGTAACTTGGCATGATTGAAGCGAGAATCACTGGTACGACCGTTAGAAAATGCAAATGAATGCCTTTTGTCAGGGTTGCGCCTGAAAGAGGAACCGATAGTCCAGGCAAGTTCAGATCATACAAGATGACTTCAGCCCGCTCGCCCATTGACTATCGCGTCCATATAGGCGGTCGCTTTCGCAGAGTTAGCAGAAATTGCAACGAAACGTTCAGATCAGCGTGCGACGCTATTTCGTGACACAGGGAAAGGCGTGCATGACACTGCTTGGACTCATATTTCACGTGAATGCATTAATGTCATTGAAGCTCTCAGAAAGGACATTGAAAAAGAATACAAAGGAACGCAACAAGGTACTGGTCGTAATGAAAAAATGTTTCAACTTTGATGAGTTGATGCTTATTTTCGCGCTGTCAGCGGCGGCCCCCGTCCCTGTGCAAAAGCCAGTGGAGGTCACACCACCGAACCGAATTCAGCTTTTGGAGGCTGATATCTTGCAAACACCCAAGACCAGTGCAACCTTGCTTGATGATAGGACTGGTACGCTCTTTACTCAAGTATCGACAGTGGCGGAAACCGCCATTTCGCCTCAGCCCGTCAAGGATACTGCGACCCAGGATGTCATTCCAAAGCAACGCGTTTACCAGTTTCTTCAATTACTGGCAAAGAAAGTAGAAAAGTGCCAAAGCATTCAGGATTTATTTGCGGTAACGGCAGAGCGAAGGACACGCGCTATCTTTAGCAATTACCTCGTGATCGTATGGGCCGTGCAATGTAAGGGAAAAGTTCGGATGTTGTTACAGTTTGCCGGCTTGGCTAAAAAAAACCTTGCATATCAGCTCTAGGAAGTCTAGTCGCAGCCTCCATGAATGAAGACCCCTATGGACTCGTACAACGTGACATTGGAGCAGTATTAGATATTTTGCTAGGTTGCGTCATTGATGTGGAAAAATTTGTCCGAAAGCCGCCAGCAGAATATACGACTCTGCGGCGGGAACATGACGGAGACGTGATGCTCATGGAGCCGGAAGCCGTCTTGCTTGGTAAGCAAAAGAAGAACATTGATTTTCGGATGACGAAAGGATTAATTTTATGTTAGCTTTACGAGAAGCTATTTATCAAATCGTTACTACTTTCAGGGACTATCTGGATGGAATCAAGGTGCAAAACAAATACGCAGAGAAATGGAAGCAGTTTGTAGAGTTTAGAGAGTGAAGACTTACTGGGTTTTCGCGTCTGATGTAATCTTTTGGCTCTGCTGGCAAAGACCCCTTTTGCACGAATTCCATGCTTCGTTTGACTTTCTTGCGTGAAGGATGTCATCACCAAGTATGAACAATATCCAGTATCTCTTGTCAATATGGTGAAGAACGCAAAAGTGTACCGTCATCAAAATGTCTAGATTCCCTCTCTTTTGCAATGGTTTGCTACAATCATGCGAGGTAAGCTGTGTCAGCCAAGATAGATATTCACGCAGAGGTCGTTCATTGAGTGTTCTCCATACTTGCTTTCCTTCCTCCTTTTCAATACTACAAGTATCAACACTCTTTGAAACGTCATACGACCAATACTGTTCATTTTATCGACAAGAGTCCGTCTATACAAATTTGTTTCCCTTTCGCGCAAGACCTTTTGACCAGTGCAATCAGCCGGCGAAGCTATGTTCCTGCTCCCTCTTCATTCCGAGGAGTGCAGGGCCTTATCGGCGGGAGCGGTGAATTGCGAACAACTTTCGAACGGGATCTATGTTTTTCCTTTGCCGACCAAAAGAAATCTTTTTTTTCTGCCAATTAACGGACCGATTATCGGTAGAAGCCGACCGATCCTCATTGGATGTGGCGGGGAGCGATGGATGTTTGCTATTCGCCAAAGATCGATTGCGTGCTTTGGCGCAAGTTCTTGCGTGCTTCTTGTTGATTAAAGTCGTTTGATTTTACAAAACACATCCTTTTCTGTCCCCGGTTTTTCTCATTTCTGTACATATACCCCACACCAACGCATAACAACATTTATATACACATATTTTATCATATATGACAGATTCAACATCTCATGCGCCTGCTGCAGGGCCGATTATTCTTGATTATGAGCCCATATCCTATTTTAAACTTGCAGCTCGATATGCACGAAAATTTCCAAAATACGCCAAAAATTACTTGACGAGCTTCTTTCCAATTGTATTTTGGATTCATCGATACAATCTGACATGGCTTATATCGGATATCATTGCGGGCGTCACTGTTGGCATTGTCGTCGTGCCACAGGGCATGGGTTACGCGAAAATTGCAAACTTGCCACCAGTACGTTATTACAATGGACCTTCTTTTTTTCCCCCGACTGGCAATAATGGAAACTAATGCATCGTGACTGTTTAGGAATACGGTCTTTATTCATCTTTTGTGGGACTATGCAGTTACTGCTTTTTCGGCACATCGAAAGATATCAGTATTGGACCTACGGCTGTAATGTCTCTTCTCGTGGGTCAGACCATCACAAGGGTGGTCACACCGGATTCTGGATACACAGGTCCTCAAGTAGGCGTTACACTTGCCTTGTTTGGTGGTATCATTGCCATTGCACTTGGCATGGTACGACTCGGCATCCTTGTCGATTTTATTCCAGGTTAGCGACATAGCCAAAATCTATATGGACGCAATTATTTGCTTACCTTTCTTTTTTTGTTTACATCTCAGAGCCTGCCATTGCTGGTTTCATGACAGGTTCAGCCATCACGATTGCTATCGGCCAGTACCCTAAACTGTAAGTGTTTCAGGACAAAGACGCATGAATAAACTCAACTCAGGTCATGTGGTAAGATTTGGTATGACCGGGATCAACACGAACGATTCAAGCTATCTAGTATTCGGCAATTTCTTTAAGCACCTACCTGACACGCATTTGGACGTCGCTTTTGGTCTTGTCGGCCTTGCATTTCTGTACGCGGTGCGATATCTGACCACCTATCTCGGCAAAAAATACCCACGCTACGACAAGATATGGTTCTTCGCCAACATCATGCGCAACGGTGTTCTCGTGATCTTCGGCACTTTGATCGCCTACCTTGTCCATATCGGCAAATCCGAAAGTCCCATCAGCATCCTGAAAGATGTTCCATCAGGCTTTCGCGCACTAGGTGTACCAAAGGTTGAACTTGGTTTGTTGTCCGAGGTCGCAGGCACGCTGCCGTCTGTCGTAATCATCTTGATCCTGGAACACGTTGCTATTGCTAAATCGTTTGGACGGCGAAACAATTACAAGATCAATCCTGATCAAGAAATCATTGCTATTGGCGTCGCGAACGTCATTGGTGTCTTTTTCGGTATGCCTGAACATGTCCTTTCTTGTGTTGTATCAACCGCTCATAACGGAATATTCCCTATCAGGTGCCTATCCCAACACTGGGTCCTTTTCCAGAACGGCCATCATGGCTCGCAGTGGTGTTCGAACACCGCTGGCTGGCGTATTCTCTGGAATGGTGGTCCTTCTCTGTCTGTACGTCTTGACGCCTGCATTCTACTACATCCCGGACGCCATCCTGGCAGCTGTGATTATTCATGCCGTTTCTGACCTTGTGTCGGGACCCAAGTTTGTACAGCATCTCTGGCAAATCAACCCGCTTGAGCTTTTCACATTTGTCGCTGCAGTCATTATCACGTTCTTCACCAGCGTCGACTACGGCATTTACGTCTCTGTCGGTCTATCGATCTTTTTTATGCTTATCCGCATTGCACGTCCGCGCTACGCTGTTCTCGGCCGCATCCCTGTACGACCTTACAAACCCACCAATGAAAAGAATAACGATGAGAAGTCGCAACCTGAAAGCCAGCAGGAATATGTCTATGTCAGCCAAAACCATCCTCGACTTCGTGACCTCGTGGAGCCTCCGCCACCCGGTGTGCTAATCTTTCGGTTTGACGAGTCATTAACGTATCCGAACGCAGGCTTCATTTCCGACAAGATTCTGCACTATGTTCAAGACAACTACGTCTCTGGCCAACCGCCTGCAATCAGGAAAGGTGACCGTGCCTGGAATGATCCACGACCGATTGTGAAAAAGGAAGACCTGGAAGCTGCACAGCCGGCCCAGGAAGAGTCAGAGCAAAATAAGCTCTATGCGATTGTGCTTGACTTCTCCGGTGTCAACTTCCTTGATTCCACGGGTGTGCAAGCATTGCTGGATCTACGGCTTGCCATCAATCGCTATGTGGGCCGCGAAATTGAATGGCATTTCGCGAGTCTCGGCAGCCAATTCATACGCAACACGCTCATAATTAGCGGGTTTGGAAGACAGAACGGACGCGAGTCTCATCCGCTTGAGCTTTTGCCTGTTGTGCCACAACACAAGGATGGGCTTCGGGAACGGTCATCCATTGTCACTGATCATGAAGACGAGTTGGAAATTGACATTGCCGAGAAGCGATCCAGCTACTATTCCATCCGGCCAGCGTCGCAAAGCAAGGACGGGAGTGGCAGCAGCAGTAGTGATGACTCGGCGTCTACTCGTACCTCTCCCACATCCTCCATGGATGGTAGTAATAATCAAGACAAGACATTGCATTATCCGCTTTTGGAACGCGGTGTTCCTATTGACCGATACCCCTTCTTCCACTGGGACCTGGAAGATGCCGTTCGCGCTGCGACTTTTGCCAGTTACAAAGCCAGCATGAGCAAAGAGTAATTCTTGTTTCTAGCATTGTACCATAGTCTGCCCTGCAATTTTCCTTTTTGTAACATACCCTCCAATAATAAAAAGAAGCGCGCCCCCGCCTCCTTCTCGGTCTGCAATGGCAACAGTTGTGTATGCAAAAACCCAGATATGAGAGTTTCGTCCAACGCGAACCATGCACTGTCGGAGGCACGTATGCGTAACAAAACCTGCAACCCACATTCCGACACTGTCAAGAAGGTCAACAAATGCAAGGAAAGTGTTGTCTCTCTTCTTCTCCTCCTTCAATCTCTCTCTTTTCCCTTTTTAAGCAAGAAAGCTGGTCTTTCCTTTCCATTTGTCAAATGAATTCTCCAGAAACCGACTGCATCTCTTGTCTAGTAACAAGCCATGACACCGCGACGATTATCACAGTTATATCAGCGTTTGCCCTTGTGGCGATAATGGGCGCGGCATTAATTATTACCGTGCGTCACCGGCGGCGGCGGCAACCTGCTGGACAACAACAAGACCACGAGGATGAGGAGAAACAAGTTGTCACCACTACTACTAAGCAAGTACCTTATCATCCGCCTACGCCATTACCAGTCATTGTTCAGAAACTACCCAGGACCCCATTACCTGACAGTGAACATCACATCATGCGACGGGCCCTTCACAAATGCATGGCGATGCAGCAGCTTAGTTATAATAGACACCGGTTGCTTCATCGTGTCCGATCGCCAGTAACCACTTACTATAATCATCATCATTATCATCACGGGTTCAAACGGCGAACAAACTGGCAAATTGCTTGGTGGATGGTGTCTAGAAAGAAGGTTCATGCGTTACCATCTGAGAATAATGACGATGATATTGTCATGGTGAAACCATAAAAAATTGCATGAATGAAGAAATAAAAAAAGTCGGTGAAATGATAATGCCAGCCAAACTCCTCATCATCGATCTCTTTTCTGCATCCGATCATTTTCTGCATTGACATGTTTCTATATTCAGACAATGATAATCCTTATTTTTATATCGTCCTCGCCCTTCCCCCCCTTTGCCATGTCGTCTATCAGCAGAATCATAATGATATATAAATCCAATCCCCTTCCCTTCCCTTTCTTTATTTCCTTCTTTACAAGACAACAAAGGCTCTCTCTCTCTCCATTCCTTTTCTTTCTTCCTCCTGTCCCTGCTCCTTTTCCTCCGCTCTTGTCCTGGCGCAAAATGTCCGGCAGTTCGCCTACCTTAACTGTGCCATCACACAAAACAATAGATCTTGAGAAAGCCGAGGCTTATAGTCGAGAAGAAATCATCAACGTGCATTACACGGACGACGACGAAGCGACAGTGACAGCGTCCACAAAGTCAAGTATCGGGCGGTATGCACATGCTTTTGATGGGATATGGCAATTCAGACATCGAGTAAGTAGTACGGGGAGGGGAAAGGAAACACGTTGTGGGTACTCATTATTATCTAGCATCGAGATTTCTTGGCTGAATTTTTGGGCACTTTGATCCTTATCTTGCTCGTGGACGGTGTATCAGCCGAACAGATATTAGGTGTTGGCATGAAGTCATGGATCACGACGGCTTTTGGCAACGGTATGTTTGTAGCAAGTACTGAATTCAGCTGAAAACTGACTGACAACGACAACAATCAATATAATAGGACTTGCTGTTCTTTTTGCTATCAGTGTGTGCGGCCACATTTCGGTAACAAACCCCTAATTATCGGCTCCGAAGGTATAGCACAACTGACAATGCTTATTATCCAATAAGGGCGCGCACATGAACCCTGCTATTACAATCACCTTGTGGTTCTTTCGCAAGTTTCCTGGTCGCAACGTGCCCGTTTATTGTGCTGCTCAATTTCTTGGCGCCTTTACGGGTGCTGCCGTTCTCTACAGCATCATCACACCAGCCATTGACCAGTTTGACGGCGGCCACCGCGAGATTCTAGGTGAGCACGGCACAGCAGGCATTTTTGCGACTTATCCACCGCTCTATGTCGGGATTGCCTCCGCTGTCGCTTCTGAAGTCGTCGGCACCGCTCTCCTGACTTTGCTCGTCATGACCACGGGCCATCCCAGAAATCAACCCTTCTGCGCCATTCAGGGTGTCGTGGTGGCTTCCGGTATCACGGCCATTCTCCTCGCTATCGGTTACACCTCTGGCTTCTCCCTTAACCCTGCTCGTGATATCGGTCCACGGGTCTTTACTGCTATCGCTGGTTGGGGTCCCGGCGTCTTTACAGCACATCATTACTATGCCATTGTTCCCATGTTCGCTCCCTTTCTAGGTGCTTTCGTGGGTGGAGTCTTCTACACCATTTTCATTGATCATACCATCTAACGAAAAAAGTTTACCCTTAATCATGTACATAATAAAGAATAAAATCCAAAGAAACTGTACATACACCCGGGAGACAACCTTAACCTTGAACCTGAACGGCATTGGGGGTTACTGCATGCAGCTTGACCCCATCTATCGCCATCGGGCTTATTACCTGGCAGTAACATCGCTGAGCTATGCATGCAGAGAAAGGGTTCGAGAACAAGTCCATTTTTATATATGCAATGTATGATTAACAATGCAGGAGTATATATATAAATTCCTCTATTGTGTCTGACACAACCGAACTTGGTCGATCATGGCAATAGAAGCGCCCAAGCACCAACCCGTCTCGGCGCCACGGATTTTCTTGGCTGTACGAACAAGTCTTTCAGATGGTATATCATATCCGATGCGCAATAAGCCATGGATATAAGTCAAGTCAAGGCAATAATCAGGCGTCTTGGATAATGTCTCGAGCGCATTCGGTACATGCTGGAATGGTTTTGTTTCTCCGCCACATACCCGTCGAGCCAAGTCGCCCAACTCTTGCACAGAGAACTCACTCGGCATACCCAGCGGCTGTGTCAAGTCATAAAAGAATGAAAACACATACAGGTCACGCTCCGTGAATGTTTCTGCGATCGGTGGCTGATATACGCCATCAAACGCACAAGGAATCAGATTGCACTCCTTGTCCTTTTTAAACACACGCTCTACTAGGCCACGGCACTCGGTATGTCCCGCACCCGTACCAATCAATGTCGTACTGACAGTCTTTTTGTTATGCTCCCAAGTGATAGTCTCTGTGTAGTTGTCCGGTAGACAGGGATGGAAGACATGACCAGAACCACGCAAGGCTTCTTCTTTCCACGCGTCCACTGCTGCCATCTTGATTTGTTTCCTTGCTTCCTTTAAGCCATAGCCGAGGTACGAGTGCTGGTAAAGTACATACTCTTCATGACCATAATTCAAGACGTACTTGTGCTCTCCCTCCTGCATCGCCTCTCCTGTCTCACCGAACTTGGGTTCAAACACAATCTGGGTAGACGCACCACCCAAATCGAAGATGGCTGCCGAATTCCCCTTTTGACCCTTTTTGAGTTTACCCAGCAGATAGTTTACCGTAATCCACGCATAGACACCTATCAATCAAATCAGTGGGCACAACCAAGCAAGCAAGAAAGAAAGACAATCCGTTACCTTCATCTTTCCCGTCCATGATTTCCACGCCTGCCAATGGAAACGGGTAGTTGGTCTCCAGTCGTGTCCTGACTGCATTCAAGATATTCGCACTTTCGTCTTCGCCCAAGAGTCGCAAGCCTGCCGTGGCTTTAACGGCAAGTGGTGTGCAATGCTGCAATTCAGCCGGAACATTATCCAGCGCAATCTGCATCAATTCGTCCAATGAGGCGGCTGCTGCTTCCGGGTCATCCTTGTACGAGGACAGTCCGGGCTCGATAGGGTAAAACACTTCGTCTTCTAGCTCAGGTTCTTCGCGACAATAATTGAACCGATATACGTGTATCCGAGAACCCGACGATCCAGCGTCAATCATGAGCGCATATTGTACGAGCGGTCGTCCTGGATGCGCTGTGGTGCAATGCTCAGACAAAGCGTTTGGCTCCTCTTCATCAGGCGCTACGACTTTTTCTTTTTTTGATTTAAAAGCATGAGCAATTCAAGATTAAGGAAAAGGGAAGACGGGCCACACCTTCAGTCGTTGTTGTTGTTGCAACACTTTGGTTCTGACTCGTTGTGGTCATTGTCAGTGAATGGTATCGATCGCTTGGAAATAGTAGCCATAGTAATAACATAATGGCGGCGGCGCCAACGGTGCTTTTAATGATTAGGGATTTGCGCGATTTGATCGTGTTCATCATTCTTTGGAGCCAACTCCGTTGACGTTCCTGTTTTATGCTAATGGAACTTTGGCGCTGATGGAGCGAAGATGAAGTAGGTAAAGACAAGCGATCTGTTGAAGCCACCGTGAAAAGAGAGAAAACCCAAGTTATACGTATATATATCTACTGCTGTAACCCAAGAATAGAGATCAGGACAGAAAATCTACTAGAAGCGCGGTGCTTCAAATGAGGCCGTGCAAATGGCGAGGTTCCAAGTGCCTGCGAGCGGGTAATTTGATCCTCAATTATTGGATGAGTTTAACTGGGGCAGCGCGTCGCATATGCCTTTTATGAAACAGACGAGACACAAGATGGCGCACTTAATGCAGTCAAGCTGCGTGTAGCCGGCGGGAAGAATACCACGTAATTTCATGATCTTTAAAGTAAAATGTATGATGGATCGATATGTTGGCTTGCAGCAAACTATTGATTTCTTGTTCAAACAGACTAAGGTACGTGTCTACTTACAACACATCAAACGCCTGCGAAGAAGCCTTGTCCCGCAGTGGCCGTCGTCCGACAGAATCAGCATGATGACACGAAACCAAACTGGGAAATTTTTATCTTTGACAGATCGCCCAAGGCATCAACCAGAATTTTGACGGTAGCCATTGATTCTTGAATCAATTTGTTGCCAGGGCGACATTACCTGACTCGTTCACGCTTTATTCTGCGTATTATTCCTCGGTCATGTTGCTTTATTATCATTACTGAAGTCGTTCGAAAGACAACCGGGAGATTTCCGTACACAGATCAGTTGCGGAACTCGAGGAACACTATGACAATCCGCGTCCATGTCAGACGTTCACTGTCATTACCAATTCCTGCAAGCAGTTCTTTACAAACGTATTGAATGTCACGTCGTTGAGATAGTAGACAAGTATCTGTCAATGTGGAATGTCTTACTTGTACGTGGATTGTGAGGAAACACGTGAGGAATTCTGGCTAGACCAGAGAAAAGGGCCACATGGGTCCGGCATAACCAGATAAAGCAAACTCTTCATTTTGGGAGCACCAACCACGATCAAGGTTCAACGTGCAACATGAGTGTCTTTAGAGCATACGTTCTTTGGAAATAACTTGGGCAAGACGTGATTTCTGATAAGGACCCTTGTATTTGGAGGAATAATAATGGCCCGCACAACTTGGACCAAGTTCTTTAAACCGGATAGATCACATTTTTGTTTATATAATAGAATGAGAGCTTCCGGGGCCAATTAAAGAGATTTTCTATTACTATTCTAGCTGATTTAAATAAAAAAAGTCCTGGATGAGCATCAATAATAAGGGAACCATGTGGGGTTCCCACCTTTAACAGTAATGTTATTAGGGAGATTGCCACGTGACTTTTACTATGGCGAAATGCGATGATAACCGTTCTCCAGTCTCAAGAATTTATCTTGTTATGTACCGGTCGTATACGCGTGCCTGAGTACATGCATAACATAATAGTCTCCTTTATGCCGCTTAGGGGGGTGGCTTTATAATCATTATTTGGGGCAAGGATGGTGATCAAATCTTTAAGTTTGAGAATGGTCTCTTCTGTAAACTTTCGCATGTGTGGAGCATATATGTTTCTAGCAGCGGTGAATGTGAAAATATGCCTCTCGCCAACGATCGAAACTTATTTGACGCGCTTGATTTCTTCCGTTGGTCGCCCGTCGTCGGGAAGGCTTCTTTCTATGCGCAAATCTGAATAAGCAAGACGGACAGGCACAGGGCTTCATTATCGCTGGGTGTAGCGAGTTGGCTTTCATGGAAACGTATGTTATTAAAGGCGTGTTTTTGTGCCCAAGTCCAGTCCGTCGTGCTGCAACGGTGACCTCTGCTAGGTAACTAGGTGTTCCAGTAGCTTCTGCGGAGTTGCAAAAGAGCATTCATCGCAGAGAAGCAATCATTCATGAGGGCTACGAGTTCCGGCGTTGTCGACTCGGATCGGCTCAACTTGAACACCCATGCTAGGGTTACCACGACTCGACTCGACACGACTCGACTCATGGTGAAAGCTGTTGGATTGAGCAACCGAGAGGCTAACCAGGGTAACTCCGATAATAGGGATTCCCATTTTCGAACCAGGCCCCCGCTCGCATCGATTTGTACCCGCGCGTGAATCCAAATGGATTGAGTCACGAGTTAACGAGTCCAAGGGACTGATTAACCATGAATGCGGATACGAGTTTACGAATTTTTGAGAATCCCTATCCGATAACCAGGCTAACTCAACACACAGGCCGCTTATTTCAGTTTTCTGAGAATAAAGTTCAGTTGGAAAATGACCGGGGTATGAAAGAAAACTTTTTGTTGTTCTCCCGATGCTTGTGACAATGGTTTTAAAAATGTATGCCTATATACGCTGATTTGTTAACACGGCCAAGGCTGTTATGGATCTTCTGACCTTATGTCATCATGTTTATCGTAATAATATACTCACGCGGAGGGGGCTGAATGGTCAATTGGGGTTTCCTCCGGACCCCAGACGGAAATTGAGCCAACAAGCCGAGGGCGATAAGTGGAATAACTATGATTGGTGGATAACCATAACATTGACAATGCCCGAAGAACGTACAAAAGGGCTTCATCTTCTTTAACCCCGCCTTTTTCTTTGTTCTTTGATTGACCTCCACCACCCCTGCATTACCTAGGAGATCATACCTCTCTCTATAATCGCCCTTCTCCCAACTCCTTCTTGTCCTGAGCAACTGTAACCATGGAAAGTCCGTCCACAGCCACGGTCTGTTCACGAAGCCCTGAAGCATTATTGTGTAAGGGTCTCTTTCGATGGGATTTGCATAAAAAGGAAGAAACTTAACGGATTGCCGTTATATAGCCTTCACGACCAACACTGCCACATCCGTGTTACCATGCTCAAGACGAGCAAAACCAAAAAGCTTTGTCGCGGAAGCAGAACGGCGTCTACCACCATTGAACGAGTTTATCGCTACCCTGTTCCGACGATCCCAACTGCCCCCGTCTGTTTGTCTGGTATCCCTTATTTATCTTCAACGGCTCAAGAAAAGCTTGCCTCGTCATGCGCGTGGCGACCTGGACACGCCCTATCGTCTCTTTCTAGCAGCTATCCTGACTGCATCCAAATTCATGTCCGAAGCTGGTTCCGCGTTAACGAGCCTAGATGTGTCTGAAATGACAGATCGCGTTTATTCGCCCAAGGACGTCAATGTCATGGAAAGAAGCTTCCTGGGTCTCATCAAGTACGATCTCTTCGTGAACGTCGAGGCTATCAAGGAGTATCTGAGCATGTACGGCAAGTCGCTTGAGATGGATCTCGTTGAACATGTTCTCGACCGACCCCTTTAATCCGCTCCTCCCATGTTTATATTCCTTCTTCTTGTACATATTTTCTGTTCTTCTTTCTCGTTCTGTGTACATATTAAGTGGCCTTTTAACGCGCCAAATGTAGAGACACGTTCCGGTAACACCGGATACGATGCCTTCTAATGCCCACGTAGTTTTGTATAAAGCAAGCCTTTATCACTTCAAACAAGCCTTTCTTTCCATGCTTTCTGCACCATCGATTCTAATCGAAGTCAATTGACCTTGACCACAGATCGTTTGAATAATTCCTCTTTCATAATCTGAATGTCATAATCTGTCGGAATAAACGTGCAATACCTGCCTACGGACAGCTATGGAGTGCATCATCAATCTCGGTCATAGCATGCATGAAATGCCGCCTACTTATTCAATGTTGCCTCTGACGCCATCTATTTTGTAATCCTGATGAAATAGCCCTTTACGGTGACCTTCCTAGATGGACGTAGCGTCATGCCATGGACCAAGAATTGATAAACCAACGTGTCTCTCTGAGAGAGAGGGACAAGAACAATGCGGTTGCGGAGCTGAGGTGACACAGAATCTTTTTCTTCTTGGCTCTTTCTTCGTTCACGTACAAATTATGCAACATGAACAATGGCACTGAGACTGAGGACGACCCGCTCAAGGATCAACCCATGGAAGAGGAAATATACTCTTCATGGGCACTACTCATTTTAACCTCCTTGCTGATCGGTGCTTTATGGACAAGTTACTTCCTTCAATTGCGCAAAATTCGTGCAATACACGAAACCGTCATTTCCATCATGGCTGGTAACATACCTTCTGACCCGGACTACCGTAGAAGTTAAGCTCTTTGACATACGTGTTTTTGTAGGAATGATTGTGGGTCTAGCGATTAAACTTTCGCCAGGTACCATTATCCAGCGCATGGTCCAGTTCAAGCAGGGTTATTTCTTTAACCTTCTATTGCCACCCATCATTCTGAATTCCGGATACGAGCTAAAGAGAGTAGGAAGTCAAAGACAAAGGAACCTCTATAATGGTCGTAACTCACGCTATCCATCTATCCAGAGAAACTTTTTCTATAACTTTGGGACCATCCTGACCTTTGCACTGGTGGGGACTTTTATAGCAGCCCTAGCTACAGGGTAAGATAGGAGGGGGACTCATAGATCCGTTGACTATCAGCTCTCCCATACGAAAACTTACCACTTTAGATTTATTGCAGTATCCTGACATTCCTGTATGCTTATCTGCATCCAGAGGGTATCAACATCAGCTTTATCGACAGTATGATTTTTGGATCCATCCTGTCTGCGACCGATCCTGTAACGATCTTGGCCATCTTCTCGCAACTTCATGTGGATCCACAGCTGTACTCGATCATTTCTGGAGAATCACTTATGAATGACGCCGTGGCGATTGTCTTGGCCGAGTAAGTCCGTAATACGCTCACCAGAGATGATGGTAGTAATAACGGTTGTCGTTAGAACATTGCATAAATTTAGAGGACAAGAGCTTCATGTCATCAACATTTTCAAAGGCATTGGCGTTTTCTTGGGCGTCTTTACGGCTTCCACATTGATCGGTGTCTTGTTTGGGATCATCGTGGCTCTGATGTTAAAGTTTTCTGATCTTTACCGGTACCCTAGCATTGAAACATCCTTGATTGCGCTGATGGCATATAGCAGTTATCTCTTCTCTAACGGTGCACAGATGTCCGGTAAGTCTCGGTTTCTCTTTTCTCTTTTGAGCATACGATTTCAACTGGGATGGATCAGGAATCGTGACGCTGCTGTTTGCTGGTATTACTTTGAAGCATTATGCCTATGACAATATGTCGTTACGCACAAAGCGTGCCACCCGATATGTATTCCAAGTTCTTTCGCAGCTATCTGAAAACTTCATTTTCATTTACCTCGGTGTCAATCTCTTCACTCAGACGGAGCTCGATTACAAACCGTTTTTTATACTCGCGACAACGGTTAGTCCAGCTCTTTCCAAGTTACAATTATGTCGGAGGTACTGACAGGACAGTAACGCTTAGTTATTTATATGCGTCGCCCGGTATGTGTCAGTCGCACCTCTGTCCATGTTGATCAACGCCGTTTGCCGTGCTTTGGGCAAGTCGGAGAACCTTCTGCCCCGTTCGCACCAAATCATGATATTCTGGGCGGGACTCCGAGGTGCAGTGGCCTTTGCATTGTCGTCTGGTCTCGTCGGAGAAAGCGCCCCAGCAATGAGGACTACCATATTGGCAGTGGTCGTGCTGACTGTGCTCATTTTCGGTGGCACGACGAATCGGATGCTTCAGCTCCTCGATATTAGGACCGGAGTAGTAGAACCTGATGATTCTGATAGCGATGATGAAGATCAAGGAGCTGAGTCTTCCGGTGGATACCGCAGGCTTCGATCCCGATCTCAAGACCGTGGAGGGGAGTCTCTTCTGGTCGATGTCACGGACGACGAAGATCCATCGCACTCTCGCAAGTTATCAGGACGACGGCGGCGGTCGATAAGCAGCAATAACGCAATGGAAGTGTCCATTGGCGGTCTGCTATCTGGACCTTTGGGTGATCCTATACCTGAACCAGCTGAGCCTCACTGGTTCGTGTCATTTGATGAAAAATGGCTCAAGCCATTGTTTACAAAGCGACATATTCAGGCGCGCAATCAGACACTTGCTGAATATTGGAGAGAGAAGCGACGAAGAATGGAACGAGCCAATCGTAACATGTTGTCTGGTATACGAAATATGAGCTTTGGCCAAGCATCAGCAGGGAGCGACGATTACTATTCGGAATACGATGATGATGCGCTCACCCTGAATACTGTCCATGCCAATAATCCGCCCTCCTATTATTACAGTCACCAGAATACGTCGAGTAGTGGGACGTCGTCGCAAAAACTCGTTGTAGGTTCCGGACGGGTATTTGGGCGACCACCGCCTGCTGGAAACCCTGATCGTGATGATCGGTCCTCTTAATCCCGCGAAAATAAAGACTACTTTTAGATATGGTATCTTCTTGTTCGCACATATTCAATTGATTGTATGCTTGTCATAGTTCTGCAAGCGACGTTGGCTATTATGTTGTGTTCTTTGCAATTTTGGTGGAGACCCTGAGTTCATTGCTTTCCTGAACCATTTAGATACGATTGCTGTTAGTGTATCTCTAACGAGTTACCGTACGGAAATTGTAATGGTTGCTCATGTACCAGAACGCCACATAACTCAAGCGTAGAGACATTTTTGGTGCAAAGTAGGAATACAGAAATAATGACATGGTGAAGGCAACTGAACGATGTTTTGAAATCTTTAAAGCGGCGAAAGAGATCTCGTTTAACTCATTTTGTTTAACGAGCGTTTAGAGCCTTGTTCGCGTTCTTCGGATATTGACAGTCTGAGAGACGCGTGGACATTCGTCGGAACCTGATGACTCCGATCCCCGATCACACACTGTCACTGCCATTTACACATTTTTCTTGTTACAGACATGCGTGGCGGCGACATGCCAAGCACTCCGCCCCACTCTTCAAAACCAGCAACTTGTCTGCTGGCCACCATGCATCTGCCCCAACGGATCTCAGGTGCGGTGTAATTGTAACAGCGATTTGACAAATAATTTCCTGCTGAATCACTAAAGCAAAAGCGGGTACCGAATGCCCGAGTTCAGCAGATGACCTTCAGCCGACCGACGTAAAAAAGCGGTAGGTCGGCAATAAATTTTTAGCACCTGCAAGTCTTTGCATGACAAGGTTTTCCGAAAGGCGACTTTGGAAAGAAGAACCCTGCATTGGCGCTTGGTCTGATCTTGACCAGAATGATGATACAGCAGGTTCATGACACTAGTTTATGATCGTCAAGCATTATAACTGTTACACAGAATGGTAAGGCAAGCAAAGCAAATCATGTCATTGACATCAAGATCAGTGATTTCACGGAGAAACGGATATATAGGTATATATGCAAAACGGCCGTTACCCTGTCTTGCTGATCACTTTGTTTCCTTGCAGACCACGCGACAGACTGATCGTCAATCAGTCACGTTTGGTTGCTCGCATTTTATTCCTTATTCTTACTGATAAAAACGCTCAAAAATCGCTTTAAATTTGGTCAGCATTCTTGATTTCAACCCGTAAATAGTGAAAATCATGACGCGGTGAATCGTTTCTTGTTTCGTTACGTATGAGTTGCCCCTGGGACCGCATGAGTGATCGTCCGAAACCGAGCCCGGTGTGGAAACTCCGTTACCAAATACGGAAAGGTGCGGATTTTTCCCTTCTGCAGACGCAATTCAGCCGACTTTGTGTTTTTTCCTTTTCCTCTTTCTTTTCTTTTTGCCTCTCCTTAACAATGTCAGAATCGTCATCTTCTAAACCCACATTGCCGGGTATTCAGTTCCTCTTAAACCCTCCGCAAGGTAATAAAATGGAGTGAGTAATGGGTGCTGGGTGATGTTCATAAAAGAACGGGCGTCAGCAGATAATACCACACTGTCATCGTCATCGTCGTTTCCATTCCAAGGCGGTAGTCGTCCTTTTGGTCATCGAAGCACAAAGAGCGTGAGCAGCCTTCCTTCCGAGCTGCAGAAGTTGTCGCTTCATCCACCGCCTGTTGCTGCTGCTGCCAAGGACGACATGGACGTTATAAAGGAGCAAGATACAAGTCCACAGCATATGGTTCTACCTTTTACAGCAACACAGAACCATCATCAAAATGTAAAGACACCTAGCTGGTTATACCCCCCCAATAACAGACCGACTCTGCTTCCACCGCCGCCGTCTTCCTCCTCTGCTGTTGTCTCACATCATAGACCGGCAGGCGCCAGTCATGGTCGATCCTTGTCTGCTTATACAATGCCATCGTCTTCTTCTTCACGACCCTTCTTGCCACTGGAAGTCCCATCGCCGCCACCCAAGAATCATCATCATCGTGCACGTCATCAAACGCATCGTCGTGCCGTGTCTGCCAACACGGTCGACTTCTTACTACTTTATCCTGCACCTTCTACTTCGACTTCATCGTCTACTACTACTACATCCTCGACCACCTCAAGTTCATCTACTACTTGTAAACTTGTCCGTGCCCAGTCTGATAGTCCGCCTGAACAGAGACTCAAATCACCTCCTCTGCAAGTGGACTTGAATGCAGCAGCAGACGATAACAATAACCATAACAATAATAATCAACAGCCACCATTGCAGCGTGACGCTGCCACCGGTCGATACTTGTGTCCTTATTGCAACAAGGCTTTTAGCCGTCCTTCATCGCTTCGTATTCACACTTATTCTCACACTGGCGAAAAACCTTTTGTATGCATTGAGGAAGGCTGCGGGCGGCGGTTCAGCGTACAAAGCAATATGCGTCGTCATTTGCGCGTTCACCGATTAGGCCGATCTTCGCTCAAGACAAGTAGTCCCCTTAGTAAATCTTGAATTTCTTTTTTTGTTTGCTGACTTTGTGTATACATCTTCTTCCGGGCAACTTGCTCCTTTTTTTTGCTGCTTCTTCTTCTTCTTTACACACACATACATACATACGTTAAAAGAAACAAAGAGATGTACATTTTGAACATTATCTGTGTTTATTTCATCTTACTAGTAGTATTATTACTTAGAGCCATGGTTGGGTAAAAGTATATTGTAAATTAGGATCAAGGGAAACAGGAAGCAAGTTATCATAATCAAGTGAGTAGTAATAATAAGGAGTAGCATTATAATCATAGCATAAAGTTGAAGATAATGATGGGTCATAGTGTAGGACGTCTTGCGGAGGAGTAACGAGTGCAGGAGAGGTAGAGGTGACAGTGGCGACGGGAGGAGATGGGTGTTGGAGTTGTGGTTGTTGAATAAGAAGGTCGTTTGGATTACTATTGTACAAGAGTTGCATACATCGGTTGTTGTCTTCGGAACGCGACGTAAACTGGTCTTTTGGCCTTGAAACATATTTACGCGTCTTTTGTGTCCTTTTCTGTGGTTTGTATTTGTAGTCCGGGTAACGTTTCGCGTGTTCGAGCTTGGCAAGTCGTGCCCTTTCACGATAAGGTGCCTTTTCTTCTTCGGATGCTTCCTTCCACCACTTTGCGATGATCTTGGAAATATCACGATGATTCGCGCCCGGACAGAGTGCCACGATTTCGCGTTGTTTCTCCAGACGATACGCGAGGAAACAGTTCATCGGACGAGGAACCTTGTCGTTGTTTGCTTTATCTTTGCGAGGCATCTTTGGAAAGATTATACTATTACTGCTGCTACTAATACAGACAATCCGTCTCTCTTTCATGACAATACTATTTAAATGGTTTTCTTTACGCGTCGAACCGTAATTTTCATTCTTTTACCAGATTTGGGCAAAACCCGGGGTCCTTTATTTTAACCCTCGTTCCTTTAAACGTCTGTGCCTACTCATAGCAGATTTTTGCCGCTTTCTTAGAATCTCTTTGACTTGTCTCCGTCGCTCTTGCCACATTCTCTGGTATTCCTCACTATTTCGCCCCTCCTCATTAACATCCCTGCAGGGTTCTCTTTTTACACTTTGCGTTACACTTACTCATCTGTAATATCTCGTTGAAAGATGCCATCTTTCTTGTAGTCAAGACAGCTCCTAGAAAACTAATATTAGCCATCATTACACAAAATGTTTCCTTTTCCCTTTGGACATCATTACCTCTGCATTAACTTTGGATCGCCTGTGTGAAAGAAGAACAAGCACTGTAATCCTGTTCGAGCCTGCAGAAAATAACGTCATTTGGCTTTTTTGTTTTCTTGTGCTTCCCACGTGTTGTTTCCTTACCGTTCTTTGCCCAACAGGCACAAAGTTTGCATTCCTTTCTTTTGGCTCCTCATCGAAAAAGGTGGCTTTGCTTTGTGTCTCTTCTTCTACTTGTTCTTCGTCGCCACCAAATAACTTGAAAGGTTCCGCTGTGGCCAAAAATAACAACAGATTTAATATATGCACATATATTTCATTTTTTCCATCTCTCGTACCTTGTTGCCCGCCAAATAATGGCTTCATATTCACATTTACCTGGTAACGCTTTTCGGTGGATGCGGTCGATACAACAGGGAATGATGATTTGCCTTCGCACATGATCATTTAGCTTTTCCCATGTCCCCTATTCTTTGCACATAAAGACTTGCCTGATTCTAGTTCCTGACCAGTAACCCCACTTTAGCTAAACCAGAAAGCAAGCAGAATGATAGAAACTTCCAAATTACCTCTTCCTTTACAGAATCTTCCTCGTTCATAGATCCATTTTCATGTACAGATTCTTTTTCTTCGGTGACAGTATCTTCGAAGAACATAGGTAATTTGCTCACTGGTTTCATTGGAGCTTGAACGTCGTACAGCTTTGTCAAGTTATTCTTGTAGTGTGTCGGATCATACACAATCTGCCATTCTCCTCTGTTAGCGAACCGATTCTCTTTCTCTCTCCCTCTCTGCGCCTGTCTCGGATGCAAAGGTGTCGATTATTATTACCTGTGTACCATTAGGTCGTTTCAAGCGCATGACAGCGATAGCACGGCCATACCGGCCCCTCTTCCATCCCCTTCGTGATTCCATATTGCGGTCTGTTACGCGAGACATGTCTTTGGCTTGGATGCCATCCACTTGATTCCAATTGACAAGACGTGCCAGTCTCTTTCGCTTTTTCTCCTCCCGCCGTTCTCTCTCCTCGTCGTTGATCCGCTTACGTTCCATATAATCTGGTTTGGCTTCTTCGATGCGCATTACTTGTCCTTTCCACTTAGAACGGTTATAAAGTGATAAACCTTGGAATAAGATATCAGTACCAGCCCCTGAAGCTCTATATCTTTTAACAAACGCTTACAGGAAGTCCATTGTTTTGGTGTGGTGTGTATCGTAAGGTGACCAAAACCTCTGCATACGCCTAAGCAGGAAACTTGTTTAGTAAAGAAAGCAACGTTTCCAATAGTGCAGAAGCTCAATGTCCAAACCTTGATCGTCTTTGGCTATGGAGGCATCGGTAACGGATCCGAATTTGCTGAAACGACCTCGCAATAGATCTTCGGTAACACTCTGGTGTAGTCCACCCACATAAATTCGCTTCTCAATTGCTGCGACAATCACTCGCGATTAAAGCTCCAATGTTCGGACATGAAAGTGGCATACGTAATCGATTGATTTACCTGTGTCTGACATCAGGCACTTTTTTTAAGTTTGTTACGTTTGACCCTTTTGGGAGCTGAGTTGTTGCATGAAAAGTTTCTCGGTCTTTTTCTTTTCCTTGCAATGATCAGCCAGAAGAATAATGCAGAGTTCGACCTTGATGCGTTACTCCGGGAAACATTGCCCAAAGAAGAAGAAGACGACAATGACGTTGACTTGAATGACCCCGAATTGCTAGTATGTGGTCTTTTTCTTCCGGAAAAGAGAGAGAGACCGCGCTCTTTGTTGTTGACCCTTGCTCCTTTGTAGCGTCAGTTACAGGAGCTAGCGGCAGCCGACGGTGGCGAACGTACTACTACAATACATAAAGAGAATCCGGAGACTTTTGATATTGATGAATATGCAAAGTTGGCCCAGGGGGAGGAAGAAGAGGTCGAAGTAGACCTCAACGAAGCTGATTTTTCCGATCCGCATTTGCTGGTAAACGAACTTTTATGTATATCTGTGAAATATGAGAGTTCATTCGGTCTTATTTTTTCGGCTTAGAGAGAGTTATCAGAGCTTCAGCAACCTAGAGAGAACATTACAGAGAAAGAACATTCAATAGTAAAGCACGAAGAAGCTGATGTGGAAAGGACAACAGTGTTGGACGAAGACAGAAGTATGAAGGAGGATGTTGTGCGCGAAAAAGAAGACAAAATCGAACCAGCGATCGGGATAGAAGAATTAAAGAGGCAAGCAGCTTATTACCAGAAACAGGCTCTGGCCGCCAAACGACAAGGGGATAAGAAAAAGGCTGTGGAATACCTGCGACATGCCAAAGCACTTCAGAGCAGAATACCACCAGAACAACACGATGTCGAAATATCCAATGCAGAGCGAAAACAGCACGCACTTCCCGAGCGACATGTCAATGCAATTCAGAGCAGAATACAAGAGCCACACACTGAGGAAAATATACCCGATACTGAGCAACAACAAGAAGAATCAGCTCGGTCCGAAAATGCTGACCAACTCTTGAAAGCGATTATTGAACTTCAAAAGGAATATAAGCAGGCAGCCGTTCATTACAAGGACCTGGGTAATCTGGCGCTAGCGAGGGAAATGGTCAAGACGTCCAAGGAACTGTTGCGGCTAGGAGTTCAGCTCAAGAACGGTCACGTTAGGGATCTGAATGCTGTACAAAGTAAATTGCCCGGTAAGCCTGATTTGACGTTGGGCGACGGCAAGATACGACAGATCCAGCAGGTGGATGCGTCTGCGTTGCCAGCAGATCAGACCCTGGAACATTTAGAGTCACAGTTGGCATATCAAGTTAATGTTTGCCACAACCTCGCCATACAGACGTATACCGGAAAGCAGCAAGCAGCTACAGCCAAAGCACTGTCTGACACTGACCGTAACGTGTTCGCCCAGCTGGAACAGGCTTTTGCTGCTGATATCATTTCGCTCCGCTCCCGTCGCGACCGTAACGAGCATTCAACACCCAAACTGCATTATGAACAGGTGGATTACACTTACACAAACATCTTGGACCATATCCCTGCCAACCAGATGGAGCTAAAGATCGTCAGAGGGACTGGACTGCAGTCTCTCGACGTTGCTTCTAATGTGGAGCCTTTTGTCAGCTTCAATTTCAATGGCTGGCCGCCGGAGAACACAGCACATGCGGCCCTTGGCAAGGGGGAAACTCCTGTTCATAAAGGAAGCGCCCCAGGTGAAGAAAGAGACTTCCATCTACATGGATAACAACGAACGTAACCTGCTTTGGTTATTCTAGATTTCGACTTCTCCATTCAGATACCCATTGCCCGCGGCAACCGTGTATTTTCACGCTATGTGCAGCGGAAGAAGCTGACTCTAGAGGTTTTCCATAACCGATATACCTATGGCTTTTTCCGGCGCCCTGTATCCTTGGGCAAAGTCCTGATACCACTAGACCCTCTGTTGACCAAATCGTCCATTTCTGGCATATTTGATGCAAGTGAAACGTCGTTTCTCTGTTGATAGATTGTGTCCTTCTAAAGGAGAATTGTATAGCTGATTGACGCCAATCGAAGAAAGACGGGTGGAAGGTTGGAGGTGCAAATCAACCTTCGGGAACCACTCAATGGACAAGATATCGTCAAAAGATCAGAACGATGGCTCGTGATTGATGAATTTAGCCCACAAACATCCAAGCTTTTGGCTGCAGCAAAGCTCACTCGTCAAAAAAGCGGTGGCGGTGTTCCGGCTGCTGCTACGCCATCGTCATCCGAACAGCCGCGGTCTACAGCACCGCAACCGGTGCAAAAGAGCACAGTCAGTAAAGAGCAACAGCCAGCATCATCCGAGTTGGAAGAGGCAGAGGAGGAATTCAACAGGTAAAAGGACAGAAAAGATACAATTCGAGGTTTTTTCTTTACTACTCGTGATATGCTGATAATTGGTGTGCATAACAGTGTGGACAGTATCGTGTCAAATATGGTGCTGGAATACGAAATCAATCTGGCGACCAACGCATTGGCTGGCAATAGTAACAAGCAACTATCTGCGCAGGCCAGAGAGGATCTTATTGATCGAAAACAGGCTCTTGAAATCAAAATGAACATGCTAGTGATCCAAGTTCAGACGGGGATGCTGGACATGGAAACTTATCTGGCAGAGGTCAAGAAGCGTATCGAGCGAGAGAAGCAGCTTGCGCTTTTATTCAAGAAGCATCAAAGGTTAGATCTTGCCAAGGCAGCATTGGCGCGTAAAAAGATTATGCAAGATGAAGTGGATGAGGCAGAAGCGGCCATGGCACAAGGAGCTTAGTTTCCTTCCTTCCTTTTTGTACATTATTGTTTACTATGCCAACATATTATTATTGTTACTTTTTTTCTGCCGCAAAGGGGTAATCCAGGCATGAAGCACAAGCGCTTTTATCTCAATTATGAAGCAAAGGCATATCGACTACAAAAAAAAGAAACAATCTCCATAGTCTATTGTCTTCACACTTGCTATCACCCATATGTTAGCGAAACCTCGTCTGTAAACATATTTACTCGTCGAACAAAGTATTGGTATTATCTCGACCCTTTTTCTCGTAAATTCTGTCAATAATTACATGCAACAAAAGCGTTCTTGCACAATTTGGTTTGTTGACGGACAACTAAGACTGCTCCGTTGGCCACCAATCCGGGAAAAACGGTCGCAAACGCAAGTCGTCATTCTGAGCATCGGGAACCGTGAATGCGATATCTTCACCGCTAGCAAATTTCTCGACTTGCTCTAGCCGCATCAATGCCAACCCGATATTGTGAATTCCAGAACACATCTTGCCCACACCCCGCTTGCTGGAGCCGTCTGCTAGCTTGATGTCCATCTGCGGTTTAAGCTGTGACGGGTACTCGGCTTCGCGGTCAACACGCAGCGTGCTTGGTGCACTGCAGACAATTCCCCACATTAGCCCAAAACTTTCCGTCTCTGGCACCATTGTTACTACGTACCTCTCGTTCTTGTTATAGATCTGCACTGGTACTATCCGTTTACGTACCACACCCGTGTGGTAAGTACGAATCGTCAGTTCTTGACCGACATAACAACCTTTTCTAAAATCGACTATATATTATACAGCACTTGAGTTATGTCTCTTTACCGTCTAGTAAAAATACAGAACATGAACCAACCTCCATTCATATAGTCGAAATTGGATTCTAAAGGTAGCGATTGCTCTGGCCACATATCCATTGTGCCCTCCGGAATACCATGCAGTATCCTTCGAATGGTGTACTCTGTAGCAGGCAGTTCTTTGTAATCACTGTTCGATGATAGGATACTGCGAATGTCTTTTACAGAATAGACTTTCTTTTTAGCGACAGTTCCCTCAAGTTGTTCTGACTGCATTATTATTTACCGAACCTTGATCTTTTGGAATAACAGCTCGGTAACCGAAACCAGGTACGCGTGGATCGAAACAACCAATATCCGAGATCCGTTTGTTGGTTTTGACGAGACTACCTGTTGGCACTCCTACTCTGCTGCTGTCGACGACCGACAAGGGAGGAGCCTTTACCAATGCGTTTCCCCAGATACTCCAAAGCCCATATTCCTCTGAAACATCCCGAAGGTTCACTTTGGATCTCAGGATATACCGTTTCAAGTGCTTTAGTAACAGAGTAGTTGAACCAGCCGCACACTCAATGATGAACTTTGGATGAGGGAAATTGACTCCGACATTGACAGGGTAAATGAACGCATCGTAAAGCATACGTCCCTGGAATAGAACAGAAAGAAAAGGTTATCTGGTTAGCTGTTTATCTCAGGCGCTCCTTGGAAATATACGTAGACTGAAAGGTACCTGTGGTGTCAGAAAGGCCGCAAAGAAACCGTCGCCACCGGCGGAAATGAGTGGCATGTGATTGGTAATCAGTCCTTGTAGAAACTTGGCAGTATCTGGACCTTCAATTTCGAGTACACCGCGATCGGGTATAGGTGCGTAATGGTCGGCCTTATGTCTCTCGTCTTTTTCTTCAAAAGGTTTCGTCACCGTGCTGGTCAATGTTCGTCTTTGGGCAGGCACTAAGAAGGAAGAAGAGTGTTAATGCAAGTAACCCTCATGAGAAAGCATAATGTTGCACGTGAGCGGATAATGTACCTAACCGTGCTGTCTTGGTAAGAACTTGCCAACAATGCCGCGTAGCCAACATTGTCGTCTATAATATTCGCGTGAGTAGTGGATTTTTCCTGGAGAATTGCAACAAGCATTTCTTTTTTTGGCGCCCATGAACAAACATTTCGCGCTCAGATCCAGGTCTTAAAATGAAAGGTTGGCGTGTGTGAGTTGCGCTCAAGACAAAAGTGGTTTGCAAGTGGAGCGCAGACAATGCCAGAGGGACGCCGACCAGATCAAGTACCAACTGGAAGATGCACGGTCTTAAAAACACTGGCTTGTCAAGGCCCTTGAGGCAAACTACTGCTTCGGATCCGGAGCAGTCAGCAGAGGATAAGCAGCCAAAGGATCAGCAGTGGACAATGCCAAGCTATAATCGGCGCGCTTGCGAGCATTCGCCCGACCGGATCAGGATCCAGCAACTGAGGCGAGAGGCAGCGGAGCGAGGCCAGGATCTTGTTTATGGCGGAATGGACTGTGGTCTTTGCACGATGTCGACGACCATCGCGATGACGGAGAAGCAGTATAACGCCAGAATTGCATTTTATAACAGGTACAGCCCTTTAGCAGATGCAGAACATGAATGCGATGACAACAGTAATATCCCAGTCGACGACTCTGCAGTTGACACACCGCCGCTGCCGCCCATGCCCAAACCTATCCGCATCACAGCTGAAGAACTGGAGCAGCAGACTCTCTCCCGAGCTCATGCCCGAAAGCGTGAACGGCGAAAGGCCCGTTGTCCGGATGTGCAGCAGGCAGAGGATCTGTTGGCAGCAAATCCGCTAGAAATGGTACAGTCCCTTGAGCGGTTGGTTGAATGTCATGAAGCACGCCGCAACACGCGTGACGTTCTGCGTAGTTTTTATCGTTCCAAGCGCGCACACAGAGAGAAGCGTACACAAAAGCTACGGACAACTCAGACATACGACCGTATCGCAGCCGAGGAGCGTAGGCGAGTGCCGTGCGTGTCCGATAGTCATTGTACCTATCCTTGCAATTGGAACACAGGGCACAGCCGTTGGCGCAACTGTCAAAGGACATGCTCGTCGAGGTGGAAAGCAAATGCACCGACGCCACAGAAGGTGCACTACGGTTATGGTGACAAGCGAGTCTCGGTCATCCCAGACTTGCGTCGGTTGCTTTGGCTCAGTTGTCCGGCCTACGGCCCACAAGCTCATCAATGGTGCTTGGTATTGCCTTTCTTTGACTTTTCGCAACTGCGGATGACAGAGACAGGCTACATTCGAAATGCTGGTCATCCGCAGTGTCGATCCTAAGATTATACTGTAGGATTGGCCCCTGCCAGACACTGGTAAGGAAATACAACGGCTTTTGGGTCTAATCAACTGTTTCCGCGAACATATCTCAAAAGTTTCGCAATTAACGGCTCCGTTGGAAGACAGTTCGGCTGAACGGCACATCCGTATGCTTCAATACCACGTGCTCGAATTACAGAGCGGGGGTTAACACACAGAACAGGGACACACAGGCAGCAGTTGCTGTTGACGGGGCGTACACTGCCTCCGTTTGATCCATTCTCTAAATCCAGTCAATTCAATAAAAGATATTCAACAAATGCTCTTTTTACATGCCATGCTTGAAACAATTTTTGCGTCAACTAAAATTCAAGTTTGCGTTAGCTATGCAAAATGAATCAACTGCCATTTTGTAGCTTAGCAATAATGGTATTTATTTTGCAGCTTTTCTGGCTTTAGCCTCAGCTTTCGCAGCTTCTATCTTCTTTTTCCGTCTTTCTACGACGTTTTTGTTCTCTAATGCAAATTCACAAATTAAGCGTTTTCCCTTGAATATTTCAGCGTTGTTGTTCAAGAAGCGCAAGGCGGCCAGAGCGTGCGCGTGATTGGCATATTCAATAAAACCGTAGCCTTTGCTCCTTGGCTTGCCGGTACTGGAATCAATTCTTGTGGAGTCTCTGGAAATCTTTGCTTGCTTCACCACGATACGTCGAGAATATCCTTCGGATTTTTCTTCTTCTGTCAAATCGGACCACTCACCAGCTTGTGCTCCTTCCTTGAATTTCTTGACGGCTTCCATCGCGACTTGCTTCAGACGCGCGTTATCAACGTTCAACGGCAAATTGCGGATGGATAAGCGAACTTTGGACACATAGAGCGTTGGATCTTGCTTGAGTAACCGCTTTCTGTTGTTGAATGACATTTCACGTGCTTGTAATTCTGCCTGGGTGAATTCTTTCGCTTGTTCCGATTTCGGAAGCACCAGGCCTTCGTATAATAGGTATACGTTCCGTTTGTCTTTCTTGACATTCTCCATCTTTTTCTTGTTTTCCTTGATCTTTTGAGCTTCATTCTTGTCCACAGCACGTAATACTTCAAGCACCCTTCCGTGTAGCGTAAATTTTGCAGCAAGGCCTGATGCCGCGTCTGGTGTCAATATACTTTCATATTCGAGTCCTCGTTTCTTCTTGTTCCGCTTTGATGTTAATAAACTGTTTGCGGTATCTTCCGCTGCATCGCTGTCATCATCATCGCGTGCTTGTAATCGTTTTAACGTTTCGGCCTGCTTCAAGATGTCGTCCACAACGTCGCTTTCCATACACACAAAGCCCGAACCACGCGATATTCCTTGGGAAGTCTTGGTAATTACTGCAAATTTAACGGGTCCAAACTGTTCGAATCTACACAAAAAGAATGCGTTAGTTCTCCATAATTTCTCTCATAGTGCCAAACTTACAAATTCTTGAGTTCTTCTTCGGATGCCTCATATGATAGATTCCGCACAAATAATGTTCTTGATAATTCTATTTGACGATCAACTTCACTCTTTGCATTTTTCTTCTTGTTCCTGTTTCTTTTATTACCAGATTCGCCTTGCTGTATTTGTTGATCTCCATCTTGGTTGTTTTTGTCAATATCCATTGAATTTGTTTCGTCTTCATCGTGATTAGTGCCTTGGTCAACTGGACTTTTCGCGTTTTTCTTCTTTTTGTTCTTGTTTCGTTTGATATTCAACTGTGTCTGTTGATTTCCATCTTGATTATGCTCATTTGATTCGTCGGTATCCATTGAATTTATTTCTTTTTCATCACGATTAGTGCCTTGATCGACTGGACTTCTGGCGTTTTTCTTCTTCTTCTTGTTTCGTTTGATATCAGATTCGGCTTGTTGTATTTCTTGCTTTCCATCTTGATTATGCCCATTTGATTCGTCAATATCCATTGAATCTTTGCCATCATCTTTCGTTGATTTCTTCTTTTTGCTGACGTGTTGTTCAACATTTGGTGTATTGTGGGTTTTTCGTTTCTTGGGTCTGGGCTCGTTATCCGCGGCAGAACGCCTCGCCTTTTCTGCCTTTGCGACTGCCTTTCTCAAAGCGAATTCCATCTTGATCTTGTGCTCGCCAAGAAACTTTGCATCTTTCAACTTTTCAAGAGCCTCCTGGGCATCTTCTCGAACTGCGAAATGGACATAGCCGATGCCCTTGTTCTTGAAATTGGGATCGGATTCAGGTACTTTGCCATTGGAATTGTCCGCCACCACAAAGCACTTTCGTATCGGGCCGATCTCCCCAAAGAAAGCTTCCAGATCGGCACTCTTGGCATGTTTTGGTAGTTTCCCAACGAAAAGTGTGGCTACAGCGGTCGGTTTAGATTCGGTTGATGTTCCTTGATCGTTGACCATAATTTCTTTCTTTTTTTCTCTCCACGCACCTGTCTTTTTCTGTTTCGGCCTTTTTTTGCAATGCAGGAAAATTTATTTTGTGGCTCAGATGGCAGAGAAAAAAGCAAAGATGGCAAAGAGATAGCAATAGATAGCAAAGGCAGTACGAGACTATGATACAAAGGGGTCCTGGCTATCGCTATCGAGCTTTTATAGAATTTCAGCCGCACTTTAATGTTTTGTGCAAGGAATGCGGCTAGCATATCCAGGTTCGGCATGGTCTGGAAACACATTAGCGGCTACGGATCAAGACTGGAAATTTATTTTCTTACCAAGCATACAAATGGTGTACTAAGGCCCTACTTATAACGCATTTATATCATATGCTTAGAGTACAGACTTCATTGCGATGAGGGTGTCGCGCGTGGATATACACGCGTCGCAGTGCACGTTTTGATAGCGTCCGCACTTTTCGTTTTTCATGCCGCCCTTGTTCCATGCTGCCTGCTGAGCGCGTATCGTGGACCGAGGGCTACATGCACCCCTCTCCACGGAGCGATCACAGACAGCAGGCTGCGGTAGTGAATCTAGCAAATTTTCAAGTTGCCTCCGCAGAACATGGTGCAGCACGACGAGCTACAAAGAAGGGCTTTCGGCGCGCGTGCCGTGTCCAGTACATTACGATTCGGGCCTTGACTGAGGCTGACCATGAGACGAAGTTAATGATGCGCGGTTGTGAATGGATACGACACAGATATTAGATATGCAGCGAAAGTACTTAGAAGGTCGGCGGCAGAGGAAAAGAAAATATTCAAGGTCCCTCTGTCTTTCTCGATTAAGCACCGGCCATGAAAGGTGGCCTGTGGCCGCTGATGGCGAGTCCCCACGGCTGAAAGATAGCTTAAAAAGACCCAGGCCGCAGGAGGGGAGGGCGGGGCATAAAACAACGCCAAAGGGTACTCCAGAGCTTTACAGTGGGCCGTAAACAAGGTCGATCAAATGGCACGTCCTAGAGCCGCAAAAGCCGGTCCACGAGGCCTGTCGAGGAGAGAGGAAACGCAACACTGGCAGGATTTTGCATACTTGGCGGCTCGCAATATGTTGCCGCAAAAGGTTGGGCTCAGTGCGGCTTCTTGTTGTAGTATACTTTGAAAATCTTTGCTTTTGTCTTTCAAAGTTGTCACACGCACTGAATACATTCCAATAAAGCGTGCGGTGGTCAAGCCTCACGGAAAGGGACAACAAGTTTGTAGCTTAATACGCTATCAAGACGCATTGGTCATATCAGTGAGCCCATTGCGTGGTTTGAAAGAAGTGGGAAAAGGGAGCCAAGTTGTCAGTTTTGTGAAAAATCTTGGTTTTATGCATGCAATCGACAACCGATCGTTTGCCACATTCAGATTGGTTGCAACAGGTTGGACGCTACCTGTTATATGCCGTTTCCCTTTTTTCTACGTGGATGATCAATCTCAAGCGAAGCGACACTGGAGCTGTTGCATAAGCTTTTGTTTTACGTCCATCAACAATAGTTGAAACACGGCAATGGCGTTTTCAATATGCAGAGAGATGTGCATTGGGCATTGCTTGGAAAACAGTCAACCTACCGTATTCTCTATATCGGGTAATGCCCATAAAACATGTTACAATTATTTACGTGGGAGAATCATTGAACATTTGCCTAGTTTGCTGGCTGACAGCATAATATGACCTCCTGGACTCGAGAAGTTTCCTGGATCCATTACCGCTGTCAGGGGGAGCTGTATATGACCACTCATTTCCATGATAAGGACTTCAGAATGGACATACGAGACTTATTGAACTGATCGATTGGATATTGGAGGACACTAAAGTCTTCCTCTGCTTCTCTTTGGCTAACTGTACAGTACAGCTTAGGATTGAGAATGTAGAGGGATCGTGTTTACTGTTAGAGAGCCCAATTCGGTTAAACTTTATCGGCACCACGGGGAACCAATCGAGCTCGTTCTAGTTGAAGAGAGAAAGATCAGTTCTCTCTCTCTGCGATGCAAAGACAGAATTCAGGCTCAGCGAAGGAATCGTTCGGATGCGACTGGATAGAGAGAAAGGTTGGACAAGTGTGCCACGTTAAAAAGGAATGACAACTCCGCATGCCATTTGTTTGGATCCACAAAAGTGATACTCGCGCTTCATTACAACTTTTTGGGAAACAACAGAGAGACGGTATGAGAGAGAGACGATTTCTTCCACTTTCGTACCTTTTTAACAAAGGAAAGAAGCACAGGAGGGGAAGATGTTAAAAGAAGTTGAGCGAAGAAGAGGGCCCGACTAGTTTTTTGATTATCCGCTCGAGAAAGCGCATGACCCATTTCAGGCCATTCCGCAACACTTCGGCGTCCGAATTGGTCCAATATATGCACTCTGGTAAACTTGTTGATCATCAAGCGTCACTTGCCTCGTACAAAAGCTCATGGAAACTTTATTGCCGACTGCTTTTCGCTTATAAACCTGTTTATCTCTCTCCCTCTCTCTCTCCCCTTTTTCTTTTCCCTAAAACCAAACCTTTCTCTTTTCCCCCTCTTTTGACTATGATACACTGCGTGACACCATCTCCTCATCACGCTTACAATAACAATGGCAAAGCAATGCTCCAATCAGCCAAGGATAACAGCAGAGTAAATGTCAAATATCTAAACAAATGGACATTTCCTTTCTTTTGCTTAATAAAGAAAAATGATAATATTTTAGCGTTCCCCTGGGCTTATTGGAGGCAAAAGATCATCCTTGAGTAACCTTAGAAAATCGAAATCATCGACTACGACGGCCGATAATCGTATTATTACTCGACGCCCTGCATCCGCTGCATCTGGAAGAAAGCCATCCGATATTCTCACCATGGACATGACAATGAAACGCCGCTCGACAGGTTGTCTTCGACGTCAATCATTCGCTGGTTCTTCATCCAAATCATCTACTTCGCAGGGACCAGCCAAGGTATGCATCCATCAAAGCGAGGGAAGGGGAGGGAAGCCTTACCTCTGGGTCTGCTGTTCAGTTAGTATCACATGCTCACCGAAAGAGAAAAAAATTTTTCTTGTGCAGGAAGCGTGGCGACCACCAGGATTTTACGAAATTCCCAATATCCTTGGCAACGCATTTCTAAAACCCGAACCACAAACGACGAAAGAGAAAACTTATAGTCTGCGAGACTATAACCCGAACAAGCATATCTCGAAACGGCCATGGATTCCGGTTGGCCCATGCAACGAGATTCCTCAGTTACCACCTTTGGTTCGAACAGAAAACGAATTTGAACGTCGAATTCGAAAGGCGCTTCCGAAAATCCAGGTTTCTTCTCTTGATCCGTACAACAAGTATGGCTCTTTTAAGGAAATTGGCACAGGGTAAACATCGTAAAGCACGCAATTTATACCTACGTATCTAACGTCTTTTGCTTTTTCTTCGCCCAGTGTGAACGGTTCCGTGGTCCGTGCTAGCCATAGATACAAGAAGAACCTTTTGCTGGCCATTAAGCGATGCCGACTGGACCCGGACCGTGAATATCGTGCTGCCATCATTCGTGAACTCCGCATCATGGCTTCCGGGCATCCGAATCTGATCAAGTTGAAAGAAGTCACCCTCTGGCGCGACGACGTCTGGATCGCCATGGACTTGATGCGTTGCTCCGTCTTTGCTGTGCTTTGCCAACGCGGCATCCCGGAAGAATACGCGGTCTACATTACTTGCGAAACCTTGAAAGCCTTAATTTATCTCCATGGCAAAGGATTCATTCACCGCGACGTCAAGTGTGAGAACCTCTTGCTGGGCTGGAATGGCGAAGTGAAACTTGGTAATTCTCTCATCTGTTCTTTGTTGTTTTCATAATAACCCTAAAACTTGTATACATGACCAGCTGACTTCGGCTTGGCCACACGTACCGACAAGCGTAACCGTGACCGTCTTGGCACCAGCAAATGGATGGCACCCGAAGTAATCCGTGAGCAATACTATGACGAGAAGATTGACATGTGGTCTCTTGGTATCACGGTGATTGAAATGATGGATCGTGTGCCGCCTCACTATATGATCAAGGATGAAATTGAATTGTTTGCTACTATCCTAAGTGAGCCCAGCCCAACCTTCACCTACAGTTACCCAACCATGTATATGCGTGGTCTTGTCGCTTGGCTGCTCGACGAGAACCCGGCCACTCGTCCCAACGCCAAGGATGTCCTTACTGAAATTGAAATTCACGTTCAGAACCGTCTTTTGCGATGCGCAACCATCAACGAAACCGCACGTTTTGTTAACCACGTCTTGCCACCCATGTAAACCCATCACTAAGCAGAAAGAAGGAAATGCAAGGAGAATCTCTTTTTGCATGACATGATATACCCCAACACAACACCAAGGAGTAACCTCCCTTTCTTTTGGTTTTTTGTTTAACGCCTTATGGAACCCACCCCAAACCCATTCACAAGCTTTCCCAAACGACAATGCTCAAACGCGTTCTAACTGTATGATTGCTCTCACTCTCTACCTCTTTTCCTTTGTTTTGGCTCTCCCTTTCAGATTTTGTTCTCATTAACACGAAAACTAACTGTAAAGTTTCCCCTGAATAAAAACCGAAGCGTTGCATGAAGTGATCTATCTAGCGGATACCCGGCCTGCCGGATGGATAATTCTAACGATCTAAATCTCGGCAACATAGTTGCCTGACGAAAGGCATCAATAAGCAAGCTATATGACTTGCAACAAGGCATAGCTCCACGTACCTGGAAAGATGCCTGTTGCTTGTGATCCATTGCAGAGTCGGCCTGTCCACCAGTCGTTTTGGTCGTCTGTACGCGAAATGACTTCGATCTTGTCGTCTTTCTTGAAACTCAGGTCCCCTTCGGCTTGCGCTTCATAATCATACAGTGCAACAACATAGGTGACGCCTTTGCGAGTGGAAGGCGCTGGTGAAGGCGGCGCGACAGTGGTGTTGGCGGTATACTTTGGCGGAGGGTCATTAACGACGGCATTATTGGCCGCTGCAGAAGCCTGTTGCTGCTCCTGTTGACGTAAAGCTGCACGCTCCCGAAGAGTTAACTTGGAGTTATTAGCTCCTCCAGATACTATCAGCATGATTAGTTAAAAAAAGAGAGGGCTTCGTTATAGACGCTTGCGCGTGGGTGCGGGCTCACCTTTCAGCCAAGCTTTTCCGCCTGACTTTAACAGATCCAGATTCTCCATTTCCATCTGCACGTCTCGCTGCGACTTACGCCAGTTGTAGCCGTCTTCGATGGACATGGCATGCGTAACAAAATGCTGCATGTTCGCGTTTACGAGCTCGTAACACCGTGCATAAATCATGCCGTAAATTTTGCATTGCATAAAGTAAAAGCTTTCAAAGACTGGCTCGATTAATTGAGCTTTCAAGTGGAAAAACCGCGGCAGTTCCTGCTTGAGCATGTCGTTGAGGTATTCGTAATCTTCGGTTGCTTTTTCGAGCAGATTTTCGAGCTATGTTACCCTCTATATATAAGAGAGAAAATCTTACATCGTTATGGCTCTTCTGTCTTTTTTCTCGTACCCACCTTGTATATTTGCTTTTCCTCATTGAATGAACGTTGTTCCTTTGCTTTTAACTTGTTCAAGCTAGCTCGATGGCGGTCATAGTCAATCAGTTTGTGGTTCCGTTTCGTGATCGCCTTTTGTATAATTTTCATGATTTCTCGCAGCTCAAGCATAGGCCGAGTGACGCCACGATCCAGGGTATCCTGAGCAGCTGCAGATGTTAATGACACACATACAGCAGTGTTGGATGATGCACCCCATGTGCTTGCTATTTAGTTACCAATTCAGGCAACACCTCCTCTCGACAATAAGCCATTGCAGCCTCGGCATCATTGGCTGCTTGTGTCGCAGCGGCTGGTGTTTGTTGCACACGCTTTTGTATGCCTGTCTGCTCCATACCCAGATGCGTATCGTATATTGTCGTCAGAAAGGCGGCCATCGAGGCTTGGTGTCCCAGTAACGCTTGAATCAAAAGAAGTCCGTTCAATTTCCCGCTTTATTTGCTGCATGGGATAGTTTGTTTACCCGCAATGGCATCACGGAAGGCTTCCACGTCTTTCTGTAAACGCTCAACAACTTTGTATAAATCCGTAAACCGTTTTTCAAGCGCAATGAATTCAGTATCTCGAGTCACTGTTTCCACAACCCCAACATGATCAGACTTTAAGGGCAAAGACTTGAAGCCAGTAATATTTTTCTACCTTCAGACTTTTTCGAGAGTATCTGGTGCGGCAGTCGACTGACAGCTTTTTGGAAACCCTGGGGAATGCAATCGTTAGGGTGATCAGCTTACGATCGCGGCAACAAAGGAGTTTCCTCTACCTTCCAACTCATAGTCGAACGACAGACTTCGTTAAGGGAGAAGAAAGAAAAAGAAGGGGACCCGAAAAAGCCGTGCACTTTGAGTTTAATTGCTTGCGCGGCAAAACATGATTACCCGGTGTGTTCCTGCGGTTCCTGAGCAGCTTTGCAAGAAGCTCCGCCTGGATAAGGCTGAGTTTCCGAACTGCACACCCCGGGAAAACTGATGAGCTCTGTCGAGTTATAACAACAAAGCAGTCATACTTCGTGTCTGATTGAGTGGATCATTGTTCCTCAGATATGCAAACGAGGAAATAAGGAGTTATCGTGAATGTCACACATCGAGAGATTTCTCATCTTGTACAGCGTACAAGTAATGCGTTATCTTCGAGCCATCGGGTTCCTGTTTGGAATCAGTTGCATAGCTTTTACAATTGTTGCCATATGAAGGATTTGATTGGCCAGACTGGACCTGTAACGCAGACTGTGAAACGCGAATGCAGGATTTTCGGGGAAACCTTTGCAATTTACAAGGGGTATGTATTAAAGCAGGAAGAGACTTTACCTTGTCACGGATAATGCTCGCGCGAGCGATCCAATTGAAAAAGAATGGGCACTTTCGGGGTGATATACGATATAACGTCTTTTAATGACTGCAAGGTATGCCACACGGACCCTACTCATGCCAAATCCTCCAAAAGGATCAGCTCTTCATACGAAAAATGGCCTTTATACGCTGCAGTGAGCAAGCGCTCATCAGTAAGCCAGAATGTGACCAAAGAATGGTGTCAAAGAACCCACTATCACAGTATATGTCCAAGACGTGTACATCTCTAAAAGCAAAAGCACAGAGTTCCTGAATTCGGGACAGAAGCCTTTCTCCTGACGTATATACTGGTTTTTGAATA